>OZ035883.1:82789851-82847138 GCA_964034835.1 Muscina levida
ACAAATAAAGCTCCTTTTTGCGATTAGACGCTTAGTTTACGAGATAATCGCATTTAAAGATTTCCATATGAAAATCCAGTATTGGCCACCCATTTCATAGTGATATCCCCATATATTTCATGGGAGTTCTTAAGTATTTCATAGTGATCACAAATTAAGCTCCTTTTTGCGATTAGACGCTTAGTTTACGAGATAATCGCATTTAAAGATTTCCATATGAAAATGCAGCATTGGCACCCATTTCATAGAGATATCCCCATATATTTCATGGGAGTTCTTAAGTATTTCTTAGTGATCACAAATTAGCATTGGCCACCCATTTCATAGTGATATCCCCATATATTTCTTGGGATTTGTTAAGTATGATATAGTGATCACAAATTAAGCTCCTTTTTGTGATTAGACGCTTAGTTTACGAGATAAGCGCATTTAAAGATTTCCATATGAAAATCCAGCATTGGCCACCCATTTCATAGTGATATCCCCATATATTTCTTGGATTTGTTAAGTATGATATAGTGATCACAAATTAAGCTCCTTTTTGCGATTAGACGCTTAGTTTACGAGATAATCGCATTTAAAGATTTCCATATGAAAATCCAGCATTGGCCACCCATTTCATAGTAATATCCCCATATATTTCATGGGATTTCTTAAGTATTTCATAGTGATCACAAATTAAGCTCCTTTTTGCGATTAGACGCTTAGTTTACGAGATAATCGCATTTAAAGATTTCCATATGAAAATCCAGCATTGGCCACCCATTTCATAGTAATATCCCCATATATTTCATGGGAGTTCTTTAGCATTTCATAGTGATCACAAATTAAGCTCCTTTTTGCGATTAGACGCTTAGTTTACGAGATAATCGCATTTAAAGATTTCCATATGAAAATCCAGCATTGGCCACCCATTTCATAGTGATATCCCCATATATTTCATGGGAGTTCTTAAGTATTTCATAGTGATCACAAATCAAGCTCCTTTTTGCGATTAGACGCTTAGTTTACGAGATAATCGCATTTAAAGATTTCCATATGAAAATCCAGCATTGGCCACCCATTTTATAGTGATATCCCCATATATTTCATGGGAGTTCTTTAGCATTTCATAGTGATCACAAATTAAGCTCCTTTTTGCGATTAGACGCTTGGTTTACGAGATAATCGCATTTAAAGATTTCCATATGAAAATCCAGCATTGGCCACCCATTTCATAGTGATATCCCCATATATTTCATGGGAGTTCTTTTGTATTTCATAGTGATCACAAATTAAGCTCCTTTTTGCGATTAGACGCTTAGTTTACGAGATAATCGCATTTAAAGATTTCCATATGAAAATCCAGCATTGGCCACCCATTTCATAGTGATATCCCCATATATTTCATGGGAGTTCTTTTGTATTTCATAGTGATCACAAATTAAGCTCCTTTTTGCGATTAGACGCTTAGTTTACGAGATAATCGCATTTAAAGATTTCCATATGAAAATCCAGCATTGGCCACCCATTTCATAGTAATATCCCCATATATTTCTTAGGATTTGTTAAGTATGATATAGTGATCACAAATTAAGCTCCTTTTTGCGATTAGACGCTTAGTTTACGAGATAATCGCATTTAAAGATTTCCATATGAAAATCCAGCATTGGCCACCCATTTCATAGTGATATCCCCATATATTTCATGGGAGTTCTTTAGCATTTCATAGTGATCACAAATTAAGCTCCTTTTTGCGATTAGACGCTTAGTTTACGAGATAATCGCATTTAAAGATTTCCATATGAAAATCCAGCATTGGCCACCCATTTCATAGTAATATCCCCATATATTTCTTGGGATTTGTTAAGTATGATATAGTGATCACAAATTAAGCTCCTTTTTGCGATTAGACGCTTAGTTTACGAGATAATCGCATTTAAAGATTTCCATATGAAAATCCAGCATTGGCCACCCATTTCATAGTGATATCCCCATATATTTCATGGGAGTTCTTTAGCATTTCATAGTGATCACAAATTAAGCTCCTTTTTGCGATTAGACGCTTAGTTTACGAGATAATCGCATTTAAAGATTTCCATATGAAAATCCAGCATTGGCCACCCATTTCATAGTGATATCCCCATATATTTCATGGGAGTTCTTTAGCATTTCATAGTGATCACAAATTAAGCTCCTTTTTGCGATTAGACGCTTAGTTTACGAGATAATCGCATTTCCATATGAAAATCCAGCATTGGCCACCCATTTCATAGTGATATCCCCATATATTTCATGGGAGTTCTTTTGTATTTCATAGTGATCACAAATTAAGCTCCTTTTTGCGATTAGACGCTTAGTTTACGAGATAATCGCATTTAAAGATTTCCATATGAAAATCCAGCATTGGCCACCCATTTCATAGTAATATCCCCATATATTTCTTGGGATTTGTTAAGTATGATATAGTGATCACAAATTAAGCTCCTTTTTGCGATTAGACGCTTAGTTTACGAGATAATCGCATTTAAAGATTTCCATATGAAAATCCAGCATTGGCCACCCATTTCATAGTGATATCCCCATATATTTCTTGGGATTTCTTAAGTATTTCATAGTGATCACAAATTAAGCTCCTTTTTGCGATTAGACGCTTAGTTTACGAGATAATCGCATTTAAAGATTTCCATATGAAAATCCAGCATTGGCCACCCATTTCATAGTGATATCCCCATATATTTCTTGGGATTTGTTAAGTATGATATAGTGATCACAAATTAAGCTCCTTTTTGCGATTAGACGCTTAGTTTACGAGATAATCGCATTTAAAGATTTCCATATGAAAATCCAGCATTGGCCACCCATTTCATAGTAATATCCCCATATATTTCATGGGATTTCTTAAGTATTTTATAGTGATCACAAATTAAGCTCCTTTTTGTGATTAGACGCTTAGTTTACGAAATAATCGCATTTAAAGATTTCCATATGAAAATGCAGCATTGGCACCCATTTCATAGAGATATCCCTATATATTTCATGGGATTTCTTAAATATTTCATAGTGTTCACAAATTCAGCTCCTTTTTGCGATTAGACGCTTAGTTTACGAGATAATCGCACTTAAAGACTTCCGTATGAAAATCCAGCATTGGCCACCCATTTCATAGTAATATCCCCATATATTTCTTGGGATTTGTTAAGTATGATATAGTGATCACAAATTAAGCTCCTTTTTGCGATTAGACGCTTAGTTTACGAGATAATCGCATTTAAAGATTTCCATATGAAAATCCAGCATTGGCCACCCATTTCATAGTAATATCCCCATATATTTCATGGGATTTCTTAAGTATTTTATAGTGATCACAAATTAAGCTCCTTTTTGTGATTAGACGCTTAGTTTACGAAATAATCGCATTTAAAGATTTCCATATGAAAATGCAGCATTGGCACCCATTTCATAGAGATATCCCTATATATTTCATGGGATTTCTTAAATATTTCATAGTGTTCACAAATTCAGCTCCTTTTTGCGATTAGACGCTTAGTTTACGAGATAATCGCATTTAAAGACTTCCGTATGAAAATCCAGCATTGGCCACCCATTTCATAGTAATATCCCCATATATTTCTTGGGATTTGTTAAGTATGATATAGTGATCACAAATTAAGCTCCTTTTTGCGATTAGACGCTTAGTTTACGAGATAATCGCATTTAAAGACTTCCGTATGAAAATCCAGCATTGGCCACCCATTTCATAGTAATATCCCCATATATTTCTTGGGATTTGTTAAGTATGATATAGTGTTCACAAATTCAGCTCCTTTTTGCGATTAGACGCTTAGTTTACGAGATAATCGCATTTAAAGACTTCCATATGAAAATCCAGCATTGGCCACCCATTTCATAGTGATATCCCCATATATTTCTTGGGATTTGTGAAGTATGATATAGTGATCACAAATTCAGCCCTTTTTGCGATTAGACGCTTAGTTTACGAGATAATCGCATTTAAAGATTTCCGTATGAAAATCCAGCGTTGGCAACCCATTTCATAGTGATATCCTTATATATTCCATGGGATTTCTTAAGTTTTTCATAGTGATCACAAATTCTGCTCATTTTTGCGATTAGACGCTTAGTTTACGAGATAATCGCATTTAAAGATTTCTATATGAAAATCCAGCATTGGCCACCCATTTCATAGTGATATCGCTATATATAGTGATCATAGTGATCACAAATTCAGCTCCTTTTTGCGATTAGACGCTTAGTTTACGAGATAATCGCATTTAAAGATTTCCGTATGAAAATCCAGCATTGGCCACCCATTTCATAGTGATATCTCCAATTATTACAAGTGATTTCCTAAGTATTTCATAGTGATCACAAATTCAGCTCCTTTCTGCGATTAGACGCTTAGTTTACGAGATAATCGCATCTAAAGATTTCCATATAAAAATACAACATTGGCCACCCATTTCATGGTGATGTCTCTATATATTTCATGGGATTTCTTAAGTATTTCATAGTGATCACAAATTCAGCCCTTTTTGCGATTAGACGCTTAGTTTACGAGATAATCGCATCTAAAGATTTCCATATAAAAATACAACATTGGCCACCCATTTCATGGTGATGTCTCTATATATTTCATGGGATTTCTTAAGTATTTCATAGTGATCACAAATTCAGCCCTTTTTGCGATTAGACGCTTAGTTTACGAGATAATCGCATTTAAAGACTTCCGTATGAAAATCCAGCATTGGCCACCCATTTCATAGTAATATCCCCATATATTTCTTGGGATTTGTTAAGTATGATATAGTGTTCACAAATTCAGCTCCTTTTTGCGATTAGACGCTTAGTTTACGAGATAATCGCATTTAAAGACTTCCATATGAAAATCCAGCATTGGCCACCCATTTCATAGTGATATCCCCATATATTTCTTGGGATTTGTTAAGTATGATATAGTGATCACAAATTCAGCCCTTTTTGCGATTAGACGCTTAGTTTACGAGATAATCGCATTTAAAGATTTCCATATGAAAATCCAGCATTGGCCACCCATTTCATAGTAATATCCCCATATATTTCATGGGATTTCTTAAGTATTTTATAGTGATCACAAATTAAGCTCCTTTTTGTGATTAGACGCTTAGTTTACGAGATAATCGCATTTAAAGACTTCCGTATGAAAATCCAGCATTGGCCACCCATTTCATAGTGATATCTCCAATTATTACAAGTGATTTCCTAAGTATTTCATAGTGTTCACAAATTCAGCCCTTTTTGCGATTAGACGCTTAGTTTACGAGATAATCGCATTTAAAGACTTCCATATGAAAATCCAGCATTGGCCACCCATTTCATAGTGATATCCCCATATATTTCTTGGGATTTGTTAAGTATGATATAGTGATCACAAATTAAGCTCCTTTTTGCGATTAGACGCTTAGTTTACGAGATAATCGCATTTAAAGATTTCCATATGAAAATCCAGCATTGGCCACCCATTTCATAGTAATATCCCCATATATTTCATGGGATTTCTTAAGTATTTTATAGTGATCACAAATTAAGCTCCTTTTTGTGATTAGACGCTTAGTTTACGAGATAATCGCATTTAAAGACTTCCATATGAAAATGCAGCATTGGCACCCATTTCATAGAGATATCCCTATATATTTCATGGGATTTCTTAAATATTTCATAGTGTTCACAAATTCAGCTCCTTTTTGCGATTAGACGCTTAGTTTACGAGATAATCGCATTTAAAGACTTCCGTATGAAAATCCAGCATTGGCCACCCATTTCATAGTAATATCCCCATATATTTCTTGGGATTTGTTAAGTATGATATAGTGTTCACAAATTCAGCTCCTTTTTGTGATTAGACGCTTAGTTTACGAGATAAGCGCATTTAAAGATTTCCATATGAAAATCCAGCATTGGCCACCCATTTCATAGTGATATCCCCATATATTTCTTGGGATTTGTTAAGTATGATATAGTGTTCACAAATTCAGCTCCTTTTTGTGATTAGACGCTTAGTTTACGAGATAAGCGCATTTAAAGATTTCCATATGAAAATCCAGCATTGGCCACCCATTTCATAGTGATATCCCCATATATTTCTTGGGATTTGTTAAGTATGATATAGTGTTCACAAATTCAGCTCCTTTTTGCGATTAGACGCTTAGTTTACGAGATAATCGCATTTAAAGACTTCCGTATGAAAATCCAGCATTGGCCACCCATTTCATAGTAATATCCCCATATATTTCTTGGGATTTGTTAAGTATGATATAGTGATCACAAATTAAGCTCCTTTTTGCGATTAGACGCTTAGTTTACGAGATAATCGCATTTAAAGATTTCCGTATGAAAATCCAGCGTTGGCAACCCATTTCATAGTGATATCCTTATATATTCCATGGGATTTCTTAAGTTTTTCATAGTGATCACAAATTCTGCTCATTTTTGCGATTAGACGCTTAGTTTACGAGATAATCGCATTTAAAGATTTCTATATGAAAATCCAGCATTGGCCACCCATTTCATAGTGATATCGCTATATATAGTGATCATAGTGATCACAAATTCAGCTCCTTTTTGCGATTAGACGCTTAGTTTACGAGATAATCGCATTTAAAGATTTCCGTATGAAAATCCAGCATTGGCCACCCATTTCATAGTGATATCTCCAATTATTACAAGTGATTTCCTAAGTATTTCATAGTGATCACAAATTCAGCTCCTTTCTGCGATTAGACGCTTAGTTTACGAGATAATCGCATCTAAAGATTTCCATATAAAAATACAACATTGGCCACCCATTTCATGGTGATGTCTCTATATATTTCATGGGATTTCTTAAGTATTTCATAGTGATCACAAATTCAGCCCTTTTTGCGATTAGACGCTTAGTTTACGAGATAATCGCATCTAAAGATTTCCATATAAAAATACAACATTGGCCACCCATTTCATGGTGATGTCTCTATATATTTCATGGGATTTCTTAAGTATTTCATAGTGATCTCAAATTCAGCCCTTTTTGCGATTAGACGCTTAGTTTACGAGATAATCGCATTTAAAGATTTCCATATGAAAATCCAGCATTGGCCACCCATTTCATGGTGATATCTCCAATTATTACAAGTGATTTCCTAAGTATTTCATAGTGATCACAAATTCAGCTCCTTTCTGCGATTAGACGCTTAGTTTACGAGATAATCGCATCTAAAGATTTCCATATAAAAATACAACATTGGCCACTCATTTCATAGTAATATCCCCATATATTTCTTAAGTATAGTGATCATAGTGATCACAAATTCAGCTCCTTTTTGCGATTAGACGCTTAGTTTACGAGATAATCGCATTTAAGAATTTCCATATGCAAATCCAGCATTGGCTACCCATTTCATAGTGATATCTCCAATTATTACAAGTGATTTCCTAAGTATTTCATAGTGATCACAAATTCAGCTCCTTTTTGCGATTAGACGCTTAGTTTACGAGATAATCGCATCTAAAGATTTCCATATAAAAATACAACATTGGCCACTCATTTCATAGTAATATCCCCATATATTTCTTAAGTATAGTGATCATAGTGATCACAAATTCAGCTCCTTTTTGCGATTAGACGCTTAGTTTACGAGATAATCGCATTTAAAGATTTCATATGAAAATCCAGCATTGGCCACCCATTTCATGGTGATATCTCTATATATTTCATGGGATTTCTTAAGTATTTCATAGTGATCACAACTTCAGCTCCTTTTTGCGATTAGACGCTTAGTTTACGAGATAATCGCATTTAAAGATTTCCGTATGAAAATCCAGCATTGGCCACCCATTTCATAGTGATATCCTTATATATTTCATGGGAGTTCTTAAGTATTTCATAGTGATCACAAATTAAGCTCCTTTTTGCGATTAGACGCTTAGTTTACGAGATAATCGCATTTAAAGATTTCCATATGAAAATCCAGCATTGGCCACCCATTTCATAGTGATATCCCCATATATTTCATGGGAGTTCTTAAGTATTTCATAGTGATCACAAATTAAGCTCCTTTTTGCGATTAGACGCTTAGTTTACGAGGTAAAGATTTAAAGATTTCCGTATGAAAATCCAGCATTGGCCACTCATTTCATAGTGATATCGCTATATATTTCTTAAGTATAGTGATCATAGTGATCACAAATTCAGCTCCTTTTTGCGATTAGACGCTTAGTTTACGAGATAATCGCATTTAAAGATTTCCATATGAAAATCCAGCATTGGCCACCCATTTCATGGTGATATCTCTATATATTTCATGGGATTTCTTAAGTATTTCATAGTGATCACAACTTCAGCTCCTTTTTGCGATTAGACGCTTAGTTTACGAGATAATCGCATTTAAAGATTTCCGTATGAAAATCCAGCATTGGCCACCCATTTCATAGTGATATCCTTATATATTTCATGGGATTTCTTAAGTATTTCATAGTGATCACAAATTCAGCTCCTTTTTGCGATTAGACGCTTAGTTTACGAGATAATCGCATTTAAGAATTTCCATATGGAAATCCAGCATTGGCCACCCATTTCATAGTGATATCCCTATATATTTCATGGTATTTCTTAAGTATTTCATAGTGATCACAAATTCAGCTCCTTTTTGCGATTAGACGCTTAGTTTACGAGATAATCGCATTTAAAGATTTCCGTATGAAAATCCAGCATTGGCCACCCATTTCATAGTGATATCCTTATATATTTCATGGGATTTCTTAAGTATTTCATAGTGATCACAAATTCAGCTCCTTTTTGCGATTAGACGCTTAGTTTACGAGATAATCGCATTTAAAGATTTCCGTATGAAAATCCAGCATTGGCCACCCATTTCATAGTGATATCCTTATATATTTCATGGGATTTCTTAAGTTTTTCATAGTGATCACAAATTCAGCTCCTTTTTGCGATTAGACGCTTAGTTTACGAGATAATCGCATTTAAAGATTTCCGTATGAAAATCCAGCATTGGCCACCCATTTCATAGTGATATCCTTATATATTTCATGGGACTTCTTAAGTATTTCATAGTGATCACAAATTCAGCTCCCTTTTGCGATTAGACGCTTAGTTTACGAGGTAATCGCATTTAAAGATTTCCGTATGAAAATCCAGCATTGGCCCCTCATTTCATAGTGATATCGCTATATATTTCTTAAGTATAGTGATCATAGTGATCACAAATTCAGCTCCTTTTTGCGATTAGACGCTTAGTTTACGAGATAATCGCATTTAAAGATTTCCATATGAAAATCCAGCATTGGCCACCCATTTCATGGTGATATCTCTATATATTTTATGGGATTTCTTAAGTATTTCATAGTGATCACAAATTCAGCTCCTTTTTGCGATTAGACGCTTAGTTTACGAGATAATCGCATTTAAAGATTTCCGTATGAAAATCCAGCATTGGCCACCCATTTCATAGTGATATCCTTATATATTTCATGTGATTTCTTAAGTTTTTCATAGTGATCACAAATTCAGCTCCTTTTTGCGATTAGAAGCTTAGTTTACGAGATAATCGCATTTAAGAATTTCCGTATGAAAATCCAGCATTGGCCACCCATTTCATAGTGATATCCTTATATATTTCATGGGATTTCTTAAGTTTTTCATAGTGATCACAAATTCAGCTCCTTTTTGCGATTAGACGCTTAGTTTACGAGATAATCGCATTTAAAGATTTCCATATGAAAATCCAGCATTGGCCACCCATTTCATGGTGATATCTCTATATATTTCATGGGATTTCTTAAGTATTTCATAGTGATCACAAGTTCAGCTCCTTTTTGCGATTAGACGCTTAGTTTACGAGATAATCGCATTTAAAGATTTCCGTATGAAAATCCAGCATTGGCCACCCATTTCATAGTGATATCCTTATATATTTCATGGGATTTCTTAAGTTTTTCATAGTGATCACAAATTCAGCTCCTTTTTGCGATTAGACGCTTAGTTTACGAGATAATCGCATTTAAAGATTTCTACATGAAAATCCAGCATTGGCCACCCATTTCATAGTGATATCGCTATATATTTCATGGGATTTCTTAAGTATTTCATAGTGATCACAAATTCAGATCCTTTTTGCGATTAGACGCTTAGTTTGCGAGATAATCGCATTTAAAGATTTCCATATGAAAATCCAGCATTGACCACCGATTTCATGGTAATAAACCTATATATTTCATGGGAGTTCTTAAGTATTTCATAGTGATCACAAATTCAGCTCCTTTCTGCGATTAGACGCTTAGTTTACGAGATAATCGCATTTAAAGATTTCCGTATGAAAATCCAATATATTTCATGGGATTACTTAAGTATTTCATAGTGATCACAAATTCAGCTCCTTTTTCCGATTAGACGCTTAGTTTACGAGATATTACGAGATATTTCATAGTGATATCGCTATTATGGTGTTCAAAACCGAAACCGAAAAACCGTAAACCGGTTTTTTTTATTTAAAACCGTATGCCGGTTTTTGCAAAAATGCCATTTTCGAATAACCGGTTTAACCGAGTTTTTTCCTTCGGGTACTCGGTTTTTTATACCATCACCCTTAGGGATGAAGGTATATATCATTTGATAGGACCCAAAAGTGTAACACATAGAAGGAGTCACTTTAGACCCTAGGTTTCTTTGAACCAAATTCGATTCATGACTTTTTAAGTCGTTTGAGCCATGTCCGTCTGTCTGTCTGTCTGTCTGGTGGCTGTCCGGCTGGTTCGCACGATAACTTTCGAAAGACGCAACCAAATGTTTTGAAATTTTGCACGAGTTATTATTTTCTCAAAACTACTTACGGTATTGCAAATGGGCTACATGGCCCCGCCCCTTCTGGTACCTCCCATACAAATACATCATTCCGCTCACTTTAGAAATCGAGTAATAATATCAATACATCCTACGGGATCGTCCCCAAATTCTGTATTTAGTAAAGCTATAACAGGATAAAGTTTTGGAAAAAATGTTGAAAGCCTAGCCACGCCCCTTCTGGTACCTCCCATACAAATCTACCTTTCCGCCCACTATAGAGATTGTGAAATAATATCAATAAATTAAACGTGATCGGAACCAAATTCTCTTTTTAGTAAAGCTATAACAGGACAAAGTTTTGGAGGAAAAAATTGGAAGTCTATCCACGCCCCATCTGGTACCTCCCATACACATCTGGTACCGCCCACTTTAGAAATCGATTAATATTATTAAAAGACCTTACGCGATCGTGCCCAAATTCTGTATTTGGCAAAGTTTAAGCAGGATAAAGTTTTGGAGAAAAAATCTGGAAGTCTAGACACGCCCCCTTCTGGTACCTCCTATACAAATGTACCACTCCGCCCACTTTAGAAATAGGGCAATAATCTCAATACACTCGACACGATCGTGCCCAAATTCTGTAGTTTGTTATGTTATAACAGGACAAAGTTTTGGAGACAAAATTGGAAATCTAGCGACGCCCCCTTATAGTATCCTCCCATACAAATGTACCTTTCCGCCCACTTTAGGGATGTAGTAATAATATCAGTACACCCAACGCAATCGTGCTCAAATTCTGTAATTAGTAAAGCTATAACAGGATAAAGTTATGGAGAATAAATCTGGAAGCCTAACCACACCCCTTCTCGTACCTCCCATACAAATGTACCACTCCGCCCACTTTCGAAATCGAGTAATATCAATAATATCAATATAATAGAAAATTATTTATTTTACTGAGGGTAAGGGTAAATGTAAGTCGGGTTGCCCGACTGAATCTTTCTTACTGGTTTTAATTACAAATCGGTTTATTTCAATAACACAAGACTTAAACAATATCTTATAGTGGGTGATGATATTTATCAGTCAGTTTATCTGACTGAAATTTCTGTACTGGTTTAAAACTGCTTTGTAACAACTCTAAAAGGAGTTATTGAAAAAGTAAAAACTTTAAAATTGAATTTGAAATGAATTTAGAAATAACTTTTTACATTTTATAAACGAGAATATTTTTAGAAGCTTTTTAAAGTTTTAAAATTAAATTTCAAATTAATTTAGAAAAGCTGTTTACGTTTTATAAACGAGAATGTTTTAAAAAAGCTTTGTAAAATTTTAAATTATTTTAAAATTAATTTAGAAAAATCATTTTAAGACGATGATAGTAGTGCTGATGATGAATGCGGTGAAATAGTGGAAGTCTAAAAATCAGGCGTCGTGCAACAAAGCCTAATGGATTTATTACCAGCATGGTTGTGCAATAGCACCATATTAAATTTCCGATCAAAGTGGAAATAATGCCATACCAATAAAAAATGTGACTAAAAGTAATGAAAATGCGTTATGAAGTAGATGAAGTGTGGGAGGCGTGCCCCCACCGCATTCGTCTCTCGCTGCAATGTGTTCTCTAGTACACCACTATGTTTATTGACTTATTAACAGAAACAGATATAGAGAGAGTAGCGAGGCTGGTTATGCAAATAGCCTAGGGTGCGCAAAACAAAAATACTAGATACAGTTTATTCAAAACATTGTCAAAGGTGAAATAATGCCATAATGGCTTTATTTTACACCTTCTGTAGAAATAATGTCATATGGCCTTATTTTCCAATCGAATGGGAAATAAGGCCATATGGCTTTATTGTACGTCACCGAAAAATCATACGAGCTCATTAAAAACGTGTCTCAAATTACACTAGTTTACAGTCATTCTGCTGCAGAGTTCTAAATAATTTTTTTCTATAGACTTCGGCCTCCTAAACACGAATATTAGATTTAAAAAATTTTCCTCTGATTAGTTTTCAAGATATGAATTTTTGAATTATTTTGCAAATTTTTCATGAGATGCATCAGCTTATTGGAGAATAATTCGTAAACGGGTCCAACGATTTGAACAAGAGTGGTTTCCAATTAAAGGTAGTGCTCCCCTAAAACCTTCCTATACAAACTTTTAACTTCGGTTGGGTAGTTTTGATGGTAGGTGCATTTTTTGTTTAAAAATTAATTATTTTGTGCAAAAATCACGGTTTTAAATTAATAAAAAAATTTATAAAAAATATAAATGGCTAAAATAAATTCAATTTCATAAATTGAGTATAAAGATTGGACTTCCCCTAGCAAACCAAGCCATCGTTTATAAAAATTGGGTGATCAGAGCGAGAGTTACACGTTTTTTAAGAGGGCACTATTAATGGTATTTTTTTTTTGATTTTAAGCATATCACTGCAGGCTTGAAGCTAAACTTTACATTGCATGAAAATAACGATTAAAAGTGGAAATACCACTGCATTCTGGGTTGATCATGCATTACTAAAGTGCTTAAATTTAAATCTTATCTGGGTCTTTTTAGAAAATATCGATATATTTAATTTCTGCCGACTGGACCAAAAGCCTTTTTACTTTTTAAACGATTACAGTAAGAAACTGGACAAACGAGATAAAAACTTTTTACTTATTATAAAAGTCCACAAACAGGGATTCCTGCATGAGCATTGATTATTTTGACATTGCTGCAACCTGGAGATTTAAAGTGCATTTTAAGCCTATATTTTTAAAAAATATCGATATTTTTCATTTTTAAACTATATATATAAATACATATATTGCAATTAATAAATACTTCACTTTTCTAATACTGAACAAATTCCTCTTAGGCGGTTACGCGGTTTAAAAATAAAAAATATCGATTTTTTCACAAAATGTAGGCTTAAATGCACTTTAAGTTTCCAGGTTGCAGCAATGTCAAAATAATTAATAGTCATGCATGAATCCCTGTTTGTGTACTTTTATAATAAGTAAACAGTTTTGATCTCTTTGGCTAGTTTCTTACTGTCATCGTTTAAAAAGTAAAAAGACTTTTGGTCCAGTCGGCAGATATGAAAAATATCGATATTTTCTAA
The DNA here is from genome assembly GCA_964034835.1 of Muscina levida. NCBI lineage: Eukaryota > Metazoa > Arthropoda > Insecta > Diptera > Muscidae > Muscina > Muscina levida. Next base: position 82,803,784 of record OZ035883.1, read on the forward strand.
AAAGGATCATTTATAATTTCAATTTAAGCATTTTTGTGATGCATGATCAACCCAGAATACAGTGGCATTTCCACTTTTAATCGTTATTTTCATGCAATGTGAAGTTTAGCTTCAAGCCAGCAGTGATATGCTTAAAATCAAAAAAAATACCATTAATAGTGCCCTCTTAAAAAACGTGTAACTCTCCCTCTGATCACCCAATTTTTATAAACGATGGCTTGGTTTGCTAGGGGAAGTCCAATCTTTATACTCAATTTATGAAATTGAATTTGTTTTAGCCATTTATATTTTTTATAAATTTTTTTATCAATTTAAAACCGTGATTTTTGCACAAAAAAATTAGTTTTTTAACCTTTAAATGCTCCTACCATCAAAACTACCCAACCCAAGTTAAAAGTTTGTATTGAAAGGTTTTAGGGGAGCACACTACCTTTATTTGGAGACCACTCTTGTTCCAATCGTTGGACCTGTTTACGAATTATTCTCCAATAAGCTGATGCATCTCATGAAAAATTTGCAAAATAATTCAAAAATTCATATCTTGAAAACTAATCAGAGGAATTTTTTTTAAATCTCATATTCGTGTTTAGGAGGCCGCAATCTATAGAAAATAATTATTTAGAACTCTGCAGCTGACAAAAAATAAAGATATGTAAACTGGTGTTATCGTAAAATTATGGAAGCATATTAATTCATTTAACAAGTCGAGCGAAAAACAAAGAAAATTGCAGAGCTATGTTTTCCAGGAGCACAATAAAGAACTAAGGCTCATTGTCGATACAAAACACCGGTGGAGCTCCTTATCTGCAATGATTGAACAGTTTCTACGAATTTACCCATGTGTCAACCATGCGCTTTTGGATTTAGGGGAAACTCCATTCAGCTCAAAAGAAATAAAAATTTTGAGATATTTGAGCTCAGCGCTTCAGCCTTAAGTGCGCGCAATTAAAATATTATCAAATGATTCAGTAAATCTATTACTTAAAAAGCTCAAAAATAGGGACTTCGCGTATACTCGGGAGCTGCAAGACAAAATTATAGCAAGATTTAAGGAAAGAAGAATACAAACATTGAATGCCCTAATTATATATCTTAGCTCCGGAAAATATCCTACAAGCTCATCCTGTGTAATGTATTCTAAAAAGGCGGAAATTATGGAATGTGCGAACGAACTTTTTAAAAGACTTTATACTGCAATTTTCCGAACAACGGCAGAGTCTAGCAACAGTTAAGATTATGAGATAGAGGAATCCCCTAATGGTAGTCTTTACAACGATTACAACGACTATTTCGATAGATTTAGTAAAAGGGCACAAAAGCTCAACATCCTTCTAAACGCGCTTTTGTCAATAAATCCTACTTCCACAATTAGTAAACGCGTGTTTTCTGTATCAATCTTTATAAAAACGACACAGAAGATGAGACTCAGAATTGAACACTTAAACCGGTTTTCTTTCAAATGCTGTATTCGAAATCCGATTTTTCTAAAAAATCTATTTTTCGAATAACTCGGAAACCGGGTTTTTTAAAAAAGGAGGTATTTGAACACTCTAATCGCTATATATTTCATGGGATTTCTTAAGTATTTCATAGTGATCACAAATTCAGCTCCTTTTTGCGATTAGACGCTTAGTTTACGAGATAATCGCATTTAAAGATTTCCGTATGAAAATCCAGCATTGGCCACCCATTTCATAGTGATATCCTTATATATTTCATGGCATTTCTTAAGTATTTCATAGTGATCACAAATTCAGCTCCTTTTTGCGATTAGACGCTTAGTTTACGAGATAATCGCATTTAAAGATTTCTATATGAAAATCCAGCATTGGCCACCCATTTCATAGTGATATCGCTATATATTTCATGGGATTTCTTAAGTATTTCATAGTGATCACAAATTCAGCTCCTTTTTGCGATTAGACGCTTAGTTTACGAGATAATCGCATTTAAAGATTTCCGTATGAAAATCTAGCATTGACCACCCATTTCATAGTGATATCCCTATATATTTCATGGGAGTTCTTAAGTATTTCATAGTGATCACAAATTCAGCTCCTTTCTGCGATTAGACGCTTAGTTTACGAAATAATCGCATTTAAAGATTTCCAGATGAAAATCCAGCATTGGCCACCCATTTCATAGTGATATCCCCATATATTTCATGGGATTTCTTAAGTATGATATAGTGATCACAAATTCAGCTCCTTTTTGCGATTAGACGCTTAGTTTACGAGATAATCGCATTTAAAGATTTCCGTATGAAAATCCAGCATTGGCCACCCATTTCATAGTGATATCCCTATATATTTCATGGGATTTCTTAAATATTTCATAGTGATCACAAATTCAGCTCCTTTTTGCGATTAGACGCTTAGTTTACGAGATAATCGCATTTAAGATTTCCATATGAAAATCCAGCATTGGCCACTCATTTCATAGTAATATCCCCATATATTTCTTAAGTATAGTGATCATAGTGATCACAAATTCAGCTCCTTTTTGCGATTAGACGCTTAGTTTACGAGATAATCGCATTTAAAGATTTCCGTATGAAAATCCAGCATTGACCACCCATTTCATAGTGATATCCCTATATATTTCATGGGAGTTCTTAAGTATTTCATAGTGATCACAAATTCAGCTCCTTTTTGCGATTAGACGCTTAGTTTACGAGATAATCGCATTTAAGATTTCCATATGAAATCCAGCATTGGCCACCCATTTTATAGTGATATCCCCATATATTTAAGTATTTCATAGTGATCACAAATTCAGCTCCTTTTTGCGATTAGACGCTTAGTTTACAAGATAATCGCATTTAAAGATTTCCATATGAAAATCCAGCATTGGCCACCCATTTCATGGTGATATCCCTATATATTTCATGGGATTTCTTAAGTATTTCATAGTGATCACAAATTCAGCTCCTTTTTGCGATTAGACGCTTAGTTTACGAGATAATCGCATTTAAGATTTCCGTATGAAAATCCAGCATTGGCCACCCATTTCATAGTGATATCCCCATACATTTCATGGGATTTCTTAAGTATTTCATAGTGATCACAAATTCAGCTCCTTTTTGCGATTAGACGCTTAGTTTACGAGATAATCGCATTTAAAGATTTCCGTATGAAAATCCAGCATTGGCCACCCATTTCATAGTGATATCCCCATACATTTCATGGGATTTCTTAAGTATTTCATAGTGATCACAAATTCAGCTCCTTTTTGCGATTAGACGCTTAGTTTACGAGATAATCGCATTTAAAGATTTCCGTATGAAAATCCAGCATTGGCCACCCATTTCATAGTGATATCCCTATATATTTCATGGGATTTCTTAAGTATTTCATAGTGATCCATTGTATCGCTTGGTTTGATGATTTCAAATAACGTAAACGTGGAAAATTCGTTGTGGTGCTGGAAAATTTCGGATTATTGCGAAATCTATATGTATAAAAGTAGTGTGAAAAGTGTATAGTAATTCGTCAAGTGAGAACGGCTGGCCCATTTTGCAAAAAAAAAATTTTTCAATTGTTCGTAATTGGTAGGTGTTTTTGCAAGCTAATTTTGGGATAATCCTTCGGAAAGTCGGGAAATTGGAAAAATTGCTTTTTTGTATGGAATTTTGTGTGCGATTGTTACGGAATGGCTTTCCGAATGGAAAAATAGAAATTTCTTAGCGAAAAACTATGATAATTATGAACGATGTTAAGGTAAAAAATTTCGGATAAATGTTGGCTGGAGAATTTAACGAGATACATAATATTTAGAAAAAAAAAATACATATATATTGATATTCTATGCATATTTACCAACTTGATCATTTATTATGTATGTATGCTTCTATCTTTGCTATCCTTTAAGTTCCTGCGTACTGTGGTTGGTATTCTGTGCGATGCATTTCGGGAGGCCTGCCGATATTTAAATGTGCTCGAAAATGGACTCAATTCTCGCCGATGCGACCGCTTCTGCGTCAGCGATTCAAATTTGCACATCCGTCGAACCCGACCGGATGACATGTGCGGCAATCTGCTGTCGACATTGGGAATGCCAACGCCAAATCGTTCGATGCAAGATGTTTTCGATCGCGTATTTTAACGAGAGCATGCCTATAATCGAGATGAGTTGACCGAAGGAGTTCAAACAAATGAACCACTAATTAATGCCGAGTACAAGAACGAGTACGAGTCGCTGATGAAGGCTGTTGCCGATGAAACGGGAGACATTTACTTTCTCGATGCTCTGGGACAGCCATGACATATTTTTTGTTGATTCTAGCAACAATTCGGTCAATATCTCAAGTAACATAGGTTACTGCATCTTCTGGCATGGCTGTCACATTGTTGGAAGGCAGTCCGTAAATTCCTGAAATTGTCGATGAACCTTCTTACGGTTGAAAAGCTAAAGTACGCAATGTCCAAGAACTTGGCAACAGCGAAATTGAAGCGAGAATGCAAAATCAACATTTGGGATGACTGCGCGATAACGAATACACGAAGCTACTGCAGCTGATTTATATACACCATGCCTGAAATTGCCGTCAAGAGACAACGAGACAACTGCTTGCGATTGGCCATTTCGTGTTGATGTTTCGACTGAACTGATACCGTTCCCTGCAAATTATTGCGAGTTTACATCGTCGGAGGGCATCACATAGCACAAAATTATAAAAATGTCGATTGGATTAATAAACGGGCAGTACTAGCAGCGAAGAATAAAGACATCGATAGCTTGAATTTCATTTTAGAAAGTCAAATCGCTGGAGAACTGCGTTCGTACAAATTTGTTTACAGCGTGACCAACGAGGATAAAGCGACCAACAACCGACCGAATTTTTCAACTCGCCTAATGTGCCGCATAATTTACAGATGAAGGTGGGATCGGTGGGGTCATATTGCGGAATCTGAATCCACTGAAATTGTGCAACGGTACGAGGTTGTCCGTCAAGAATCTGACGATCATCAAGGCAAATTCAAAGAAGAGGAAGTCCTTATCTTACAAATTCCGATTATTATTTCGCCGGGTCCGCCAGTCCATATATATAAAATTGGTGTGTAAAATGTATAGTAATTCATCAATTGAGAACGGCTGGGCCGATTTTGCTCAGTTGTACGTAATTATTAGGAGAAGGTTTATGTGAAAGAAGATTTTGGGAAAATCGTCCGAAAAAGTCGGAAAATTGGAAAATTCTAAAATTGCCTTTTTGTATGGCAATTGTTACGGAATGGATTTTCGAAAAGACAAATATAAATTTTTTGTTGAAAATTTCCGAAAAATTAAAAAAAAAATTTTTTTTCGACGAAATTTTGCATTTTGTCGTAGGATTTAATAATTTGGACGATGTAACTGTAAAAAATTTCGGGTAATTATTCCTAAATGACCTTTCGAATAGAAAAATAGAAAAAAATTCTTGGTGAAAAACTCGGAAAATTCCAGAAAAACTTGAAAAAAAAATTGATTAATGATTACAATTAATATATATGGCCCCATTGGCCAACCCCTGGCTACGGCCTTGCTTAGGAGCGAGACGAAGTTCGCCGGGACCAAAGTGTATTGCAGAACAACGTTTGCTGGGTCAGCTAGTATTTATATTAAGAAAATGTTTTCACGACTTTGTTTATTTATGTTCTAAAACTATATTACAAGTTACAGGTCTTGCAAATTTTGCCACTGTGCCATCTGATGTTAATTTGTGAGCATGTGAGAATGGGTCCGCATTCGTTATGGTGTCAGATATTTTACATGAGTTATTTGCATAAGTTTAAGTACGTGCATCTTCTTTCTGTTATACGCCTTAAAGACAAAATATTCAAAAATATTGTTATACGTTTACATATATTTGAAAATAGCGGCGATACAGCACCACATTGAAGTACATTCATAAAAATATAATAAATATAACTTACTCCATTAATAATATGTAATGTAAACGTGCATTTGTCTTTAGGGACGATACTTCATCATATATACAATTGCGTCTATGGTACAAACTTAATATGTCGCATGAGCAATGCAACTTAAACCCACATCGACTATCTGAACACATTGACAATTCGTCACAACAGCTATTCGAATTATTATTATCATTATATAATTACGAGGTTATAATTTATGAAATACTTTTTCAAATATATATGAAATGATAACAATGGTCAGTCAATGAACATTAACAACGTTGCCAACGAGTGATGCATAATTTTTAGCTTTTCAGTCCAATATTTTTAATAAGATATAGAACCTATATGTATTCAGCTTAAAAACCATATAATGAACAACAATAATAATAATTTATTTGGTATACACAATATTGTAAACATCATATTGCCAATGTCATCTGCAAAATATGAAATCGGCTTCGATTTAAGTCTATGAATTTTCCTCTCATTCCACGTTATATCATTTATTCGCAATGCCACCGTGTCAACCGAAAGTTTATTGTTACGATAGATAGAACAGTCTATTTCTTTTTTGCGTTTCTCTCATCTACTACCACCAACACGTGTATCTGATACAATCGACAGTATCATTAGTGCCATAAGTAATTTGTAAGGGGCTTACAAATTGATATGAGGATTGTGAGAATTTTACTTACAATGAAAATAGTTTTTGGTATCTGTATGAAACGCACATGTTATAGAACACATTGCCACAAAACTTAGATCAAAGATTAAAAATTGTATGTTGTGTAGTCATAACTGCTATAGTTAAGTGTATCTTTGACACTTACATTTACCGACAAGGACGATAAATTATCTTCTAGGTTATTTAATAAATCTTAAATTCCTATATATGTGTGTGTGTGTGGGAATGAATACACATTACAGTTGTCACATGTGTTGACAACGTAATAATAAATTGTAAAGGTAAACAAAGCCCGTAAGGACTTTCTTACGGAAAAGCATTTCTTTCCCAACATAAGTGTAATTCTATTTAATTGTTTTACAATAAGCTGATATGCCCATGTGTCTTAATACGATTTCAAAACATTAAATCGGTTTCCTGCAAAATTATGAAAATTAGACATATCACCTTTTGCCGTAATGGTATAGATTTGATATTCGTGTTTACTAAAATAAGATTTTGTTTATTTTCGAGAATTACAAATTAATTCAACCAACTAAAATATTTATGTATACAATAACGACAAAGCTCGGTTCACATGTCATATTAGCTTACTATGACCTCAACCTTAGGAATTTGGGTATATATTATTTGATACGATAATAAGTGTAGAGCTTTAAAGCTAACAAGTCTTGTTCGTAGTGTCTCAAGTCCAAGTTCGTTTCAGAACTTTTTAAGGCTATTATGCGGCATCCGTCTGTCTGACTAGTGAGCACGATAACACGAGTAAACCTCCATTGGTCCATAAGACAATTTATTTATTATGGCAAATAGGAAGATAGCCCAACCCCTTCTTGTACCTCCCAATAAAAATTACCCATTTTTGGACCATCACCCTTCGGGATGAGGGTACATATCATTTGAAACGAAAAACCAGTACAGAAATTTCAGTCAGATAAACTGACTGATAAATACCATCACCCACTATAAGATATTGTTTAAGTCTTGAGTTATTGAAATTAACCGATTTGTAATTAAAACTAGTTAGAAAGTTTTAGTCGGGCAATCCGACTTACATATACCCTTACCCTCAGTAAAACAAATAATTTTTCAATTATATTGATATTATTACTCGATGTCTAAAGTGGGCGGAGTGGTACATTCGTATGGGAGGTACGAAAAGAGGTGTGTCTAGGCTTCCAGATTTATTCTCCATAACTTTATCCTGTTATAGCTTTACTAAATACAGAATTTGGGCACGATTGCGTTGGGTGTATAGATATTATTACTACATCCCCAAAGTAGGCGAAAAGGTACATTTTTATGGGAGGTACCATAAGGGGCGTGTCTAGACTTCCTACACTTTTTTCTCAAAAACTGTATCCTGCTATAGCTTTTCTTAAATAAAGAATTTGGGTACGATCGCCTTGGATTTATTGATATTACTACTCCATCTCTGAAGTGGGCGGAAAAGTACATTTGTATGGGAGGTACCAGAAGGGGCGTGGCTAGACTTCCAATATTTTTTCCAAAACTGTATCCTGTTTTAACTTAACAAAATACATAATTTGGGCACGATCGAGTTTGATGAAAAGTATGAAAGGTACCAGAAGGGGCGTGGTCATGTAGCCCATTTTCAATACCGTAAGTGGTTTTGGGGAAATATTAACTCGTGCTAAATTTCAAAACATTTGGTTGCGTCTTTCGAAAGTTACCGTGCGAACCAGGTAAACTTTACTGATCCGTATAAAAATTTACCAGTATTACTCTTTTTCAAAACGACGTAATGGGATTGGAAATGGTCAGAATAGCCCCAACCATTCTGGTACCTCCTATATAAAATTACCTATTTTTGGATAATGAATCCATAACTTCCATAACTTCCCAACGAACAAACAAAGGATATTTGAATTTGGTACGTTTTATAATCTTGTAATTGTAGACAAACCCCCTACATGTTAACTTATGAAATTTTGACTAAGGAATGAAGATGGTCTATATCGACTGAACTGTTCTGATACCTTTCATACAAAATCACCTATTTTTGGATAATTAATATTTCTTCCATAACTTCCAAACGAACGACTAAAGAATATTTGAATTTGGTACGTTGTAATTGTAGACAAATCCGAAAAAACTGAAACCTTTACCAAGACCTTTCTAGTACCTCCCATGACCGAATTCACCCTCATAGCACACTGAGTTCAGTCATATTTTGCGAAAAATCTACGCCTGTGAATATTTGACCCTGGAATGAATATGGTCTACATAGACTGACCCCTTCTGGTACCTCCTATAAAAAATTACTAATATTAGGAAAATTACACAGTGATACAAATGTGAAGGAAAAAAATATACAGGGGTTCCCATGTAGCATTTCTGTTAGACTGGAGTCCATAGAGTAAAGTGATACTTTTAGTTTTTCTCGGTCACTTCGTTAAGTAATGTTTTTATAGCAAATTAAGTGAAATGGCGATATTCCTTAAATTACAAGTTCCAAAATTCATAAGTCTTCTCTTTGTAAACCGACCATAACTCGCATAACTCATTCATTTTTCAACCGATTCTTATAAACTTACCTATTTTAGAAAGCTACTTTAAAATTGCATAATACAAAAATAAAAAATATACATTGCGCTGCTCCATGATCAACTGAGAGCGTTGAGAAAATGAGAATTCGTAATTTTTTATCGAGGTTGTTTTGCTTAAGCAGCCGCCGTTTCACTATTTTTTAACCGATTTTCAAAATTATTTTTTTTAATAAAAGGTGAAAGTCATAGCTTTACAACAGATGTAAGATTTTGAAGATCGGTTTACAAAGAGAAGACTTATGAATTTTGGAACTTGTAATATAAGGAATATCGCCATTTCACTTAATTTGCTATAAAAACATTACTTAACGAAGTGACCGAGAAAAACTAAAAGTATCGCTTTACTCTATGGACTCCAGTCTAACCGAAATGCTACATGAGAACCCCTGTATATTTTGTGTGTAGCACAGTGTTATTATTTCTTTCATAAAATTAAAAACTTTTATGGAAGAAATAACCATAACTTCCAAACGGACAAGTGGAAAATAAAACTTAATGTAGACAAAACATAAGCTATTTATTTTTCTCGAAAAAGAAAATCCTGCTTTTTACCTACCAATATTTTAAAAATATCTTGCAGTGATATACTATGGTTGGAAAATGTTAAATATTACGGCATTCACTTAGATAAGAAACTTACTTTTAGTTTCCATATTTCATGCACTATTGATAAAATTAAATTATACACAAAAATCCGGTATCCCTGAATTAATATTATAGAAACATAGCTTTGAGTATTGCAAACAAAATTGTAATCGTCAAGATGATTTTTCAAACCATATTGCTATACGGTTGTCTAGTATGGGGCAATTGTGCTATGTCGCACCTTAAACGGTTAAACAAATTGCCCAAAACAAAGTTCTTAAAATGGCTTTAAATTTACCTCGGCACTTTCTGATAGCAGTTCTGTATACTATTTCCGGTGATCGAACATTTATTGAAGCCATTGAAAAAATTTCAAGCCGTTTTCAGTTTAATTTTTCTGTTTCTTACGATCCTCTTATCCTAAATATGTTTGTATGATTAATTGCGCAGATATCTTTAGTTAATACTTTGATTTACTATATTGAAGGTTTTTGTTAATAGTTTTTATTCTGATTCTTCATCTTCTTTAATGGCAGCAACCACAGAAATTTATCCATCAGTAGCCGCACGTAGAAAAGTATTCCAAGCGCTTCGGTCTTTTGCGCTCCGTAGATAGTTCGTCACACCAAGCTTAGTTAACAGCTCTTTCACCTGGTCCATCCATCGGAGTTTTGGTCGCCCTCGTTCATTCGTACAACGTGTTCAAGCCAGCGCAGTCGGTCTGTTTGAACGCGCTTGACTACGTCGATGTCGTCGTACAGCTCACACAGCTCATGATTCATTCGACGACGGTACTCGCTATTAACGATTATGGGTCCAAATATTTTGCGTAGTATTTTTCTCTCGAAGACTCCCAGAATAGATTGATCCGCTTGTGTTGTTACAAAGAATTCTGCGCTGTAGAGCAAGACAGGTAGAATCAGAGTCTGGTAGAGTTGTATCTTTGTTCTTGGAGAGAGCGGCTTGTCATTAAATCGCTTGCCTAGCGCATAGTAGCAGCGGTTTGCGATCAATACTCGTCTTTTGATTTTCAGGCTGACATTATTGTTTTTCTTTATGGCGGACTTAAGGTTGACAAAATCATCTTCCACTTCAAAGTTATAGTTGTCACCGTTCACGCAGCGTCTCAGACGAGCGAACTCTTTGTTCGTTGAAACAAATAACTTGGGTTTGTCCTCATTTATCACCAGGCCCACTTCCGCCGACTGCTTTTCAATGCTCAAAAAGCCGCAGTAACATCCCGCAATCCAAGGCCAATGATATCTATATCATCGGCATATGGGAGCAACATGAGACTTTTGTTGAAGATGGTACCATTCCTGTTTACTGCAGCCTGCAGTCCGGGACCAGATCTTCGTCTCTGTCCTTACAGGTGGGGATCCCTGTTCCAAAACCTTTGCTTTTAACCCTTTGGTATAACTTTCGAGCCTCACCTCTATCCCTGTAGTTTTCGATAACCTGGCTATCTCTTTTCTTCCACAGACGAAGACACTGTCCAAAATAAGTAATAACCCAGCAAAATACTGTGTATTCGGGTGCGCACAAATTATTGTTTTATCCTTTGTTCCTTGCCCTGCGAACGGGGCCCTATATATATTTGTAGTACAAGTATTAGCCCGTAATGGAGATTGTGTGAATGGAAAGTAAAAGTCGTAAAAGTATTTGTGTACGACACAATACAATGTAAAAAGAACATGTTGCATTCTTTCGTGATAATATTCACTCGTCAAAGAAAAAAAGGAAAAGTGCTATACGCATGTGAACGTGTGGTTACCGACAAAATATAAGCAAATAAATATCCGGTTATATCAAGATAGAAAGCATGCATACGCTTGCTGCTGCTAAAAGAAATGTCAAGGTGTGGGGACCATATCGTAGTAGGGTAATAGAAATCCGGATTTTCAATATTTAGGTGCAGAATTTTTGTGTATTACCAATATTATAAACTCTAAGGATTTTAACTCAACGGAGTTTTTTTTTATAACAATAGATTGTATCCATGCCGATGGACATATCATGCTGTGGGAGAAGCACTAACACAATTCTGCCATTTTTCCCCCACATCACTGCGACCACCCTAATGGGCAACAAAAATGTTGTTGAATGGACCAAATTAAGGAGTTTTTACTGAAACTAGGAGTGAGAAATTATGTACAGAACACAAAATAGAAAGCTTAAAATTCTTTAATAATTTTAAAATTTTGGTGGGGCTGATGTTTTGAATATTCGTTCAACTTTATGTCACGTTAAAGTGAGTCTAAAAATAGAAACTCATTAAAATGGGAAACAAGTAATTTGAAATCGAAGGGCATGTCTGTAGGTATCATGAGAATGTGTGGACATCAGGACATCGGTTCATTTATAACTTTCAGTGATTATAGTAGACTCTATAAAATTATTCAGCATTTCTTTAACTGCCTGTGGAGTGCGGTTACAAAGGCAAGGGGGTCAATATTTCGCAATAATATGATAGTTACACCAACCTTTAGATGAAAAATATGTGATAGAAATCCATGACAGTCGAGTTATGTTTTCGATTTATCCTACTCAGAATATCATTTAATACGACCCAAAAGTCTACCACTTAGAAGGAGTCACTTTACAACCTAGGTTTCTTCGAACCAAATTCGATTCATGGATTTTTAAGTCGTTTGAGCACAGTAACTTTTGAAAGACGCCACCACTCAACGCGATCGTGCCCAAATTCTGTATTTAGTAAAGCTTTAACAGGATAAAGTTTTGGAGAAAAAATATCGAAGTCTAGACACGCCACTTCTGGTACCTCCCATACAAATGTACCACTCCGTTCACTTTAGAAATCTATTAATAATATCGATATAATAGAAAGTTTTTTGTTTTACTAAGAGTGAGGGTATATGTAAGTCGGGTTGCCTGACTAAAACTTTCTTACTAGTTTTGTCCTTATTTTGTAATCAATATTTCGCCTGAAAACGACTAAACCCCAAGGATAGTACTATTAAGGATCTAAACGATTATGTAAAAGATGAATTTAAAATATGTATTTTCTATTCTGACTTTTTTTAGCTTTGAATGTGTACAACGGTCACGTTCGACCCCGTGGAGTTACCCATATATACCAAATAGCTTTTCATACCTCTGATAGTTCACGGGATATAAGCGTTTAAAGTTTCAAGTTGTATCCACACAAATTTTCAAGGCGATTGGTGAAACAGATATTGCGTTTTAAAAAATTGAGTCAAATGGGCGGTGGTACGCCTTCTTGATATGTTAAAAGTTCTAGAAGCCAATTTTCACCACCGACCACAGCTACATTCTGTGAAAATTTCAAAGATTAGTCCAAAAGTTCTTGATTCTATACGCAAACAAACAAACACATTAACAAACAAACACCAAAAATAGCACTAAACCCGGATAATGAATAAAAGTCCTGCACTCCAGCAACATTACGATGAATAAAATCACTAAATTCATTTCGCTTACTCTTACTCTTGTGGAAGGAGACAATTCAAATTTTTACCAAAAAGAACTTTGTAGAGTATATAAACTTCATGCTGTATTGAATTCAAAACGGGCAAAGGTGAAACAACCAAAGGGGTCGTGCGTGTTAAACAAAATGTGATCCCTTTCATTCTATTCAATAAGCTGAATGTAAGTTTAGCTTCGATGGATTTAGTGTTGTTTCTTTATCGTTGTAATCGGTAAAAATGCTTTAAACCAGCAAGGACATGAAGTCATTTACGAAATATGTGCATGTGAAGGTATTATAGTGAAAAACTATATTGTTTATTTTGCTTTGTTTATATTCGTTGAAAATGTTTTCAGGTACAACTAGGAAAAATTAAAGAGTAAACTTTGAGGATAGCTTAACTAACAAAAAATAACTTTGATAAGCTATTAAATACGAGTATAAGTATGAAACGAATGAATACTCGTATTATGAGTTTGTTACAATATTTTATATGAGCTATATTACATGTACTTTGTTAAAATTCGTTGTAAAATAGTTCATATAGCTAAAATTACCTACGCTGACTATTTGTGTAAAAGTTAAGGTACCAATTGATAACAGATTTACTAAATTTTCCTTTATACTACTAGTATCGACTTTTTTGCATCCTCATAAATACAAATAAATTTAAAGCAATGTTGGTAAAAATTATTAGAGATATTATTAGCTTTACTTCAAAATTGATTTAATAAAGATGCCGCCGAAAAAAAACAATCACATAGCGAGTACAGAAATTTCAGTTATATGAACTGACTGTATAACATAATATAACTTTGACCGAATTTAATGAACAGCCAATTGAAATTTAGCACGAGTTAATATTTTTCCAAAACTACTTACGGTATTGTAAATGGGCTACATGGCCCCGCCCTCCCATACCTACTATACAAATACATCATTCCGCTCACTCTAGAAATCATGTAATAATATAAATACACCCAACGATCCCAATTCTGTATTTAGTAAAGCTATAAAATGGTACCTCCCATACAAATTAACCTTTCCGCCCACTTTAGAGATGGAGTAAAAATATCAATAAATCTAACGCGATCATACCCAAATATGGCAGGAACCAGTTTTGGAGAAAAAAAACTGGAAGTCTAGCCACGCCCCATCTGGTACCTCCCATACAAATGTACCACTCCGCTCACTTTAGAGATAGAGTAATAACATCATTACACTCGACACGATCGTACTTATATTCTGTATTTTGTTAAGCTATAACAGGATAACGTTTTAGAGAAAAAATCTGGATGTCTAGACACGACCATTCTGGTACCTCCCATACAAATGTACCATTCCGCCCATTTTAAAGATGTAGTAATAATATTAATACACCCAACGCGATCGTGCTTAAATTCTATACTGGAAATTTTATTTTTTTAGTGCGGGTAAGGGTGTCTGTAAATCGGGTTTCACGACTGAAACTCTCTTACTAGTTTCATTTACGTTTAAGCACTGATCACAAGGATGAGTCTTATTGTTTTTGGAATTTTCATGGGCCAACTTAAAATTTTATTAAGACGTACAAAAAAACTCTATGTACTTTATTTTTTATTTTTTTTCTTAATGGCTAAATGGTCGCTTAGGGGAATTTTGTAATTTGAGTCTTTCTGATTGTTATTCATTTGGGAATAACCAGAATCTCTCTTTGGAGGTTCCCAAGCAGCTAACAACGTTCGAGAGATCAAGTATTCCCCGGGCATACCACTGAACATCCGTTCAGTGATAGCAAAAGTGAGAAGGCGAAAATGTTGAGTAACCTAGTAGGCATGCTACACCGATGCGTCTTAGGAAGTAGGTAACAGAAGTTACTGAAGCTCAACACAGGCTCTGTTAGTGGCTTTGGCAGCCCCAAGAAACTAAGATCGGGTGCGGTGGCCTACTAAGCCACTCTCCTTAAACAAGATTATTATGAAAACACGAAGAAAAGAAAAATTAAGAACCACCCCCCCAATGTTGACGACCCCCGATATAAGGACAATGGTTTAAAGATATGCACCTGGAATATCCGAACTCTATCCAGAGATGGTGCCTCTATCCAACTGGCGGATGTCCTCGACAAATACAAGGCTGACATCACCGCCATACAGGAAATGAGATGGACGGGACAGGGATGCACACGACGAAAGAACTGTGATATCTT
The DNA here is from genome assembly GCA_964034835.1 of Muscina levida. NCBI lineage: Eukaryota > Metazoa > Arthropoda > Insecta > Diptera > Muscidae > Muscina > Muscina levida. Next base: position 82,819,163 of record OZ035883.1, read on the forward strand.
TTACAGCTGTGATGCAAAAAGAAACGAATTTTGGATGTGGTTTCATAGTCGGCAAGAGACTTTGACACCTAGTCTCGCGGTTTAACTCCGTGACCGAATAGCCACTATCCGCATTCGGGCGAAATATTTTTAAATTACGCTGATTTGTGTACACGCCCCAAAGGAAAACAAAGACTATGGCATTAAAAATGCATTCTATGAGCACCTGGAGGGAATATATGACCGCTGCCCTGCACATGACATTAAAATTGTTCTGGGAGATTTTAATGTTAAAATAGGAAGGAAAGATGCTCTTGGTTCAGCAGTCGGAAAGTTCAGCAACACCTACGTTAACGGATTCAGACTGGTTTCCTTCGCGTCGGCAAGAAACATGGCAGTGAGTGGAAGCAGATTTCCGCATAACGATAACCGCAAGGCAACCTGGATATCTCCTGATCAAAAAACAATAACATAATAAGCGTGGTAATCGATTGAAAGCATGTCTCAAGAGTTACGGGCACGCGTGTAAAGCGCGGAGCAAATATTGACTCGGATCACCACCTATGGAGGAAACACTTTCGGTCACTACTCGTTTCCGAGGGCAGCATAAGTGACGAAATCACACCAGTCATCGACGATGAAGTAGACTGTCCACCACCGAGCCAAAACGAGATCAGCACGGCAATTGCATGACTTAAAAATAATGAAGCTGCGGGAACCGATGGACTACCGGCAGAGCTTTTTAAAGCCGGCGGCGATGTGCTGGTTACATGCATGCACCAGCTCATTAACACGATTTGGCTCAGGGAGTGCATGCCCGATGAGTGGAACCTGAGTGTCCTCTATCCCGTGCTTAAGAAAGGCGATCCTAGTGTGTGTACCTTATCAGTGTGGCTTTAGACCTGGTAAATCCACGATCGACCAGATATTCACACTACGACAAATCCTGGAGAAGACTCAAGAAATGCAGATCTACACCTACCATCTGTTCATCAATTACAAAGCTGCATTCGACAGTCCGATACGACAGAAATTGTTGAATGCTATGGCTGAGTTTGGTATCCCCGCGAAGCTAATTCGACTTTGCGGGATGACACTGATTGACACAAAGTCTTCAGTGAAAATTTGCAAAAATCTGTCAGAGCCGTTTTTACCAAGCGAGGCTTTGGACAAGGGATAGTCTGTCCTGCAATCTCTTTAACATCATAATGGAGATGATCATGCGGAAGGCTGCAGTAAACAGAAATGATACCATCTTCAACAAGTCACATGTTGCTCGCGTATGCTGATGATATCGATATCATTGGACGCGGATTGCGAGATGTTTCTGCGGCTTTTTCGAGCATTGAAAGGCAATCGGCTGAAGTGGGTCTGGTGTTAAACGAGGACAAAACCAAATTATTTGTTTCAACGAACAAAGAGTCCACTTGTCTGGGACGCTGCGTGAACGTTGACAACTACAATTTTGAAGTGGTAGATGATTTTGTCTACCTTGGCTCCGCCATAAACAAAAATAATAATGTCAGCCTCGAAATCAAAAGACGAGTATTGATCGCAAACCGCTGCTACTATGCGCTAAGCAAGCGATTTAACGACAAAGCGCTCTCTCGAAGAACAAAGATCCAGCTCTACCAGACTCTGATTCTACCTGTCTTGCTCTACAGCGCAGTATCCTGGATAATGACACAAGCGGATCAATCTATTCTGGGAGTCTTCGAGAGAAAAATACTACGCGAAATATTTGGACCCATCATCGTTAACGGCGAGTACCGTCGTCGAATCAGTCATGAGCTATACAACGACATCGACGTACTCAAGCGCGTTGAAATAAACCGAATGCGCTGGCTTGGACACGTTGTACGAATGGACGAAAACGCTCCGGCTCGAAAAGTCTTCGGCAATAAACTTGATGGGTGACGCAGGAGGGGGCGACCAAAACTCTGATGGGTGGACCAGGTGAAAGAGCTGTTAACTGAGTTTGGTGTGACAAACTATCTACGGAGCGCAAAAGACCGAAGCGCTTGGAATACTTTTCTACGTGAGGCTATTGATGGATAATTTTCTGTTGCTGCTGCCATTAAAGATGAAAAGGTTTAGGGGTCGCTGCCGGGGTTCGAAATTTGTATTTGTACCGTCACCCTTAGGGATAGGCAGGATAAATTGAGTACACCTGCTTTTGAATATAATAAATAATATTTCCCACAACGAAGTAATGGAATTGTAAATGGGCAGAATTGACCCACCCCTTCTGGTACCTCCTATACCAAATTACCTATTTTTGGATAATTAATATTTCTATTAATATTTGAATTTGGTTATTTTAATTATCTAGTAATAGTAGATAAACCCTCAAAAACCAAAACCCTTGAAACGCCCGTTCTTCTACAAAATAAGCTATTTTTAGAAAATGTATATGTCCGACCATAACTTTCGAACTGCAGAATATTTGAATTTTGTTTTTAAAATTTTAAAACTGTGCAGTAGGGAAAGTTTATTGAACGTTGATTTTCAATTTTAACCAAACTAAAAATTTTAATATTGTGTAGTAGGGAACGTTTATTTTCGAATTTAAATCAGACACACTGTGTCCCTACTAAAATCTCCTAATGAAACCTTAGACACCGGGTTTACCCCACCCATTTCAAATTAATATGAGAATATTTCATTGATTCTCAGTTCGACCCTTTCGGTACTCCCATAAAAAATTAATTTAACATTTTACATTTGTGGGCAGTAACCTTTTCTAATGTTTTGCTATATAGTCTTGTCTGGCCATACGACCGAAAGTCATATGGCTGATGGGTATTTATCATCCAAGAAACCTGACTGGAAATATTAAATAGAGTAAAAATAAAAATGTTTTTCTATGGTGAATTTCAATATCCAGGAACAATTTGTCCGACTGTGCCAGTAAAAGCAACAAAAATGTCTAAATTAAATCACATCAAAGTTATAGCTTACTTCTTAACAGTGTATCAAAATATAATTTACATAAACGACCAGTTTAGTTAAATATGTTACGACTTTAAAATTCAAATAACTGCCAACTGTGATATTTGTTTATGCCAACTAATACTTCACGTGTGTGCCAATTATATTTTATAATTATTATTTTTTTCCTTTACTAGTAGGGCTTTTGAAGCTGTTTGAAAACTTATTACTCGTGTGTAAAACCCCTTAATACTACGTATTATGCAAGTTTGTAATAATGACAGATGGGGGCGATTACAGGTTATTTGCAAATGACGTTATATTCTCCAGCAGCGGAATCATCAAAACAACAGGCCATTTTGTAAAAAGATTGTGAGTTTCTGGAAACTAACCAGTTTGAATTTTCCGAAGACTTACAAAATTGCTGTTTTTCTCATACGACATAACTGATGAAATTATTAAAAAATTAAGCTTTTGATAAAACTAGAATATGGTCAAGTGTAGTATGCAAGGGTCGTAACACTGCCCTTTTTGTTTCCTACAAAAATAAATAACTTGGAAGTTGAATAATACTTATCAACACATGATATGAATATAGTTTCTAACTATGTTGTTGAATATTTTTTCAACTCTAGAATTGACTTAGAATTTTCCAACGATATATATTTCTATAGAAAACTTGCCACATTTTGACTCAAAATTGCAAACTTTTTTTGATTTTTTCACTATGTTTTAAGTTTAAGGACGTTTTTAGCCGCCAGTTTATTACATTACACTTCTTTTTATTATATTATTCAATGTGTTTGAAAAAATGTTTGAACAAATAGTTAAGTTATTCGTATTTTTTGAGGAATGTAATTTTCATAACCCATACTTAAATTAAGTAGTTGAAAAACTTGACAACACCAAACAAAAATATTTTCTTTTACTGTTTCATTTTAGTATAGTATGTGAAATTTACGTTCCTCGTTCCATATTTTTCATCTTGAAATCAGCGATTAATGTATTACAACACACTAGTGAGGTATAATATATTGGGGTGTATGAACTTCACCTCTAAAAATTAACCCAAAAATAAGGCCTTTTTTAATAGTAATAACAACTTCAAAATTTCCAGTCTGAAATCTCTAGAAGGACTTTACGGAATTCTTTCTGATTTTTTATGTTAATCGAGACAAGCGCTACCTGCTTGATGATTTGTATTTCGACAAATACAGAAATTTCAGTTAGGTAAGCTGACTGGTAAATACCAATCACTCAATATTTGATATTGGTTAAGTATTGAGTTATTGAAATTAACCGATTTTTAATTTAAATTACTTTTGTATTATTATATGACTGCTTGTGGAGCGTAGATAGGACTTTTAGTCATAACACCAGCAGTCTAGAAACATGTAGCAAAATTTTGTATAGGATGTACTAATTTGTATAGGAGGTACCATTAGGGGCGGCACAGCGTCACCACGTTCAATAAACGGTTTCCTTGGCAAAATTTAACTAAATTCAATGTACATACAAAAAAGATATGCATGTAGAAAGGATAATTTCGGTTATTTATATGGGAGGTACCAAAAGGGCTGCTTCAAATAGGTATGATTTCTAAGGTTTTGCCTCCTATTACAAGAAAAATTACCTGACCAAATTTCATTTCAGGTGCCCGTTTGGAATTTCTGGGAGAAATATTGATTTTACCAAAATAGGTTATTTTGTACGGGAGATACCAGAAGGGGTTGTCCATATTTATTCCAGAGTCAAATTTTTATAAGCGTATACCTTACACAAAATTATGGGGGGACCAGAAGGGGTGTGTCAAATAGTTAGTTAACTCGGGTAAACTCGGTTTTTTTTGCGGGTAATGTAGGGGAAATGCATTACGCATTCGTGACAGAAGTCACGTTATGTCGGACTCTCCAATATGGTATACCGACTATAACCCCTCCCTGCCTCCTCTCCGGGAAGTAATCAACCTCGGAACCGCTTACACATTACTTCAAGGTGGTTTCCATGTGGCCATATACGCCAACCTTCTCGATTGACCTGCTTATAGGCCCCCGCTTGGTCTCCGCTGCACCTCAGGAAACTGCGGCGTCCAGGTCTAATTTTTTGCACCTAAGGATCTGCTCCGCATATTTTGCTACAGCGATCCAATTTCCTCCACTGGTTGTCATAATATTAATAATATTATCGGCTGTTATTGTTCCTACATCGTCTGCCAGTTGCCGACGATGAGCCAGCCAGCGTGTGCACACGAAAAAAGTGTGTTCTGCGTCATCTACAACCTCATCTGTTTCGTACAGACAGTACGGATTGTCACATTTTCCTATTTTATTCAGGCACTTCCTAAAGTATCCGTGTCCGTATAACATCTGGGTTAGGTAGTAGTTTACCTCTCCACTTCGTCGATCCAGCCAAATTTTGATGCTTGGTATAAGATTTGCTGTCCACCTTCCGTGTCTTTCGTTATTCCACCGTTCTTGCCACGACGTTATAGTCTGGTCTGTCCCAGGGTTGCCGGATACCTTCATTAGGTATATTGTGCGTCGTTCTCTTGCTAACAGGTCAATTGGAATCGTGCCTGCTATTACCAATACAGCGGCTGCTGATACTGTGCGATACGCCGAACAGATTCGTAAAGCAGTTGTACTCTGCACAGCTACAATAGACTGTGCCCTCTTTTTTATGTTAACGCCTTCGGCCCATATTTCACATCCATAGAGCATGATGCTGTTTGCGGCCTCCATCAGTAGTTTTCGCCTGTGTTTAGTAGCAGTTTTAGTAGTTTTTCGCGGTCCTCCTATGCTTGCCATTAGACAGCTTAGCTCCGCAGTTGTATTTCCGGCTCTGTTAGCCGCATGTTGTATCTGGACTGCGTATGTGAGTTTAGAATCCCTTCTTAATCCCAGATATTTCACCGATTTCTGGGTCGTGATTGTGACATCTCCAATATTCACATCCAACTCTACGGGAATGTGACGACGCGTAAGTAGAAGTATTTCAGTTTTCTGCATTGCCAATTGTAAACCATGAGTATTAAGCCAAGATTTCGCTCTCATCATAACTTGTCTCAGCTCACGTTGTGCATCGTCCGTGTTTCGAGCCGTGATTTCCATCGTCTTTCCATCTTAAGCTATTAAAAGCATTCTTAATATCCAGCGTGGCGAGGAGTACAACAGGTCTACTGTAATGGTTTACTCGTTGTACTGCATCTACTACCTCCGTCACTTCTCTTAGGGTTCCAATTGTTGATCTACCCGGTTTGAAGCCGTATTGTCTACTGGGTAAGCCACCTCTAGCATCTATCGCGTTTGTAAGTTGTGGCTTTATCAACCTCTCAAACAGTTTCCCCGCAGTATCCAGCATACAAAGTGGCCTGTATGATGACGGGGCTTCTGGGTCTCCTTTTCCTTTGCTAATAACCACACGCTGTTGCCTTTTCCAAACTTCTGGAATACACCTTCCTCCAGGCAGGATTTCCTCCCAGATTTCATGTGTCGGAAACAGGGATGTTACAATTCTCTCCATTGTCACCTCATCCATCAGTCCCACAGATTTCTTTGCACTCAGCTTCTCTGTGACAATTTTATAGCCAAGGCCGTATGGGTCGTTGGTAATATCTTCGCGAGGTTTCTCGAAAATTTTCCGCTTGCTTGAGAATATGGCTTTTCGTAGAGATTTTCTCGTTTCTTTGTATGCCGTCTGTTCAGCTTCCGCTGACCCTCTGCGTCTTGCCCTTGTAGACCTTCGCCTGCATCGGAGGCAGTCCCGCCTGTTGTCGGCGATATTATCGTTCCACCAATATACCGCTATCACAACCGTGACTTATTATGTCCATAACTCGATTGGTCCTTGACCGTGCGTCCCCAGCGGGTTCGTCTTCCAGGTACTTTCTTTCAATTTCACTTATAAGCGCAGGTACATTTAGTTTTCGCGCTTCCCATTTTCGACAGTATCTCGCATTGCTGTTCGTAATCACGTTTTCATTAGATCCAAAGGAGTATGAGATATACTGGTGATCGCAACCGGTATATATTTCCAAGAGCTTTCAGTTCACTAGTTTGTTCGCAACTCTCTCAGATACTAAGGTTATATCCGGGATAGTTCCTTCGCATCCTGCCCGTCTGAAAGTTGTAACGTTTCCCACGTTTGCAACGTTTAGTCCCGTTCTGGCGGCCATGTCAATAATTCTTTTGCCTCTTGAGTTAATGTGTTGCATACCCCATTCCGTCGCCCGGGCGTTAAAATCCCCAGCAACAATAAAATTCCCTCCGATATCCAATATTGTATCTTCAATACCCTGCAACTTTTGTTCAAATTCACCGACACTGTCACTAGGTGTCAAATAGCAGCTCATAAGTGTTATCCCGCAGATTTTCATCCAAACGAAGCAATTTCCTTTGCCCACTGTCCTAGGTCGAAGTTGCCGAGTGTCAGGTATCCACAAGGCTGCAGTTGCGGTGTCATCTTCGAGCCAGCATCCACTATTCTTTGGGGCGTATTGCTCGCTTACAACCACGATATCGACTATTAGAAGATAATTTAACCTGGCCAAATTCAAATATCATCCAGTTGTCCGTTTGGAAGTTAGTAAAGAAATATTAATTATCCAAGTTATCCTCCTCACCAGGCATCCACCCAGCCAGCCGGACATAGCTCAATCATCTTAAAAAGACCTGAAACTAATTTGATCTTAAGATATTTGTGGCCTACCTCGTGTCCTTTAATGCGTTACACTTTTTCTCGTATCAAATTATATATTCCCTCATCCCTAAGGGTGAAAGTATAACCAGTAAGCAAGTTTCAGTCGGGAAAAGCGACTTACATATACCCTCACTGAAACATACAACTTTCTAGTATATTGATATTATTACTTCATTACTTCCAATGTGTGCAGAATGGTACATTTGTATGGGTGGTACCAGAAGGGGCGTGGCTAGACTTCCAATTTGTCCTCCAAATCTTTATCCTATTATAGCTTAACAATATACAGAATTTGTATTTAGTATTGATTGTATTGATATTATTACTCAATTTCTAAAATGCGCGGAGTGGTAGATTTGTATGGGAGGTACAAGAAGGGGCGTGGCTAGACTTCCAGATTTATTTTCTTCAAAACTTTGTCCAGATTTTGCTTAACTTAATACAGAATTTGGGCACGATCGCGTTAGGTGTATAAATAATATTAATCGATTTCTAAAGTATGCGGTACAACATGGATATGGGAGGTACCAGGAGGGGCTTGGCTAGACTTCCAGTTCTTTACTCCAAAACTTTATCTTGCTATAGTATTACTAAATACAGAATTTGGGCTTGATCGCGTTGATTATATAAATATTATTAAAAGATTTTTTAAAGCGGGTGAAGTGTAACATTTGTATGAGATACCACGCGGGTCGTGGTTAGGCTACTAGTTTTTTCTCCACAACTTTATACTGATATGACGTTACTAAATACAGAATTTTGGCACTAATGCCAAGGATATGTGTCGACAAATATTTCAGTTTTTTTCAGAGCTATAAGCGGAATGCATCTGTATTAACTTTATAACCACTAGCCAAAACACGTAAAATTATATTAAACTTGTATTCTATGGGAGGTACCAGGAGGGATTGGCCGATATATGTTAATTTATAATTCAAATTTAAATAAGCTAATATCTTGTACAAAATATGACCGAATTCAGTGTTCCTACCAAAAAAATGTATGTAAAACTATGAGGGAAAAATTCTGTCGTTTGTATGGGAGGTAACAGAAGGGGTGTGGCAAATGCTTTGGTTTTCTCAGTATCTGTTTAGTATTGGAGGATAATTATAATAATTAAAAAAAATTTGGTATGGAAGGTACCAGAAGTGCTAGGGCTATTTTCCATATATCTCCAACAGTGTGTCGTAGTTGGTTATCATTTTGGATATTTTTACACCATAAGGACTTACACGTTACATAAATGATAAACACATTTGACATTTGACTAAGTTAGTTCGAAATGTTATTAACTGGGCAACAAAATCTGGAGTAAGAGCTAAAGGGTAAATTAAGCGTATGTTAAGTAAATAAAATAATTCTCTGTAATTTTATAACAAAATTGTATTTGTTGTTGTATTTGCAGTTACCGAGTTATTTACGGAAATCCGAATAACTGAAATACTACGGAAATTGGTGGTTGAAATGTGAATGTTCAGCATATATTTGTCGAGATTTTTATGTTTGTGGTTGTTAATTTTAACACTTTTGTTATTGTTATCACTCATATCAATTTGTGATATTTTAGTAATAAATAAAACACTTTTTATATTTTATTACACTTATGTATCACACTTAGTGCGTATATACAGTGTTTAATTAAAAATATGTACACATTTAGAGTTAAAACCACACAGTGTGGCTATATTATTGAAAAACGCGAATTTATCGAGTGATTCGCTTTAGTATGGGACAATTTTCACACTGCATTATTGTTGGCGCTTACCTGAAAATGTCCACTGTTTTTGGTGTATTAATTCTGGTCGTTGATTAAAGATAGCAAATACGCTAAATCCACCCTGCGACAGAATTGAAAAAAAAACCAGTACAGAAATTTCAGTCAGTTGAACTGACTGATAAATACCATCATCCAATCTATATATATAAAAGTGAACATTTGTTTCTACGTATGTCCACTATAGACTTCAAAACCACCCAACCGATGTGCAACAAACCGGCATCAATAGAAAGACAATCTTTCGAGGATCGTTATAGGTTACTTAAACATTGCATTTGAATCATGTGGTCCATTTATTGAGTCGATTTTCGATTTTCCCATACAAAAAATGTTCAAAAGTTTTAAATTTTGAAAATTTAAATAGTATGTCAATGTTAAATTTGTCTATATTTGAATTTTCAAATGACACAGACAAATGGTATATTTATGTATGTATATGAGATTTAAATTGAGTTTGTTTGAAACTCAGTGGATGCTACAGCATTTAACTGATGTCACTGAAGTGAGGCCAATCCATTCCACCCCATTAACAAAAATGCAATATCTGGCGTACTACTAAAATAAGTGACTTTAAATCAGGTGTGGATGCAATATTATCAGGTCAAAAACTGGCAGGATTAGATTATAAGGCGTGATCCCGCCCCCAGGATCTAATTTGTTAAAGTGCGGTATCTGAAGTACTAGATTAGTAGGAATAGCCCTACTCATAGGACCTAATTTGTAAAAGTGCAATATCTGATGGCCGTCCGTAGGACGTAATTTTGCGAATGGTAATGGAATTTGTTGTGGATTCAATTAAGGTTAATATACGTATTCTAAAGGAAAAGGGGGGATTTGAAATAGGATGTGGAATAAACGCCAATATTCGTGATCAAGCATAAGGGGTAGACCTGCCAAATTCTGTTTCCCAAAAGCAATAGCTGAAGGACTGCAGCACTATTCGTCTTGATATTTGGTATGCAATTTTTTGAGACCAGTGGTGTAAGTAACTGAGATCTACGGCAGAAAAAATCGAATAATCACGAATTTAAACATTTCTCAAATCTGCATTCTATTACATTAAGATCGGCGAACGTCATACAACAGTGTAATATTAGAAGTTACGAATGAGTGTGGAGGATTTTATTTCCTTATTGCACCAATGGGTTTTGATATTGTTGATTTTGCAAAATGTTTGATCGCGTTGGCTATTGCATCCTCCTGTATTGCGCAGCTATTTTGGATGTTGCAGAATAGAGCAAAAAATTTAAATTTTCCGAGAACCGCACATGAGTTATCAAGTTAAAAAGTGTTGCAAACATGTCAAATCATAATGAGAGATGAGTGTACTATGACACACACAAAATCGTTCAAACCCCTTGATCGCGTATTATAGGATTGAAGAAGCAATACATGATTGAGTTATCCTTCTTAAATTAATTTACCCAGAAAATATTAGGGAACCGAAGTGTTGCTACTATGTATAACAATGATACCCACGGATTTGCCGTTAGATTTAAATGACTACAGTTTCCAGTTCGGTTAAAATTTGCAATGACATTCAATAAATCTGAGGGACAGTCTATTCAAATTTGAAAAATCCAAATTTTTCGCATGAACACCTTTATGTTGCATGTTCACGTGTAGAATGACCCACTGATTAAAATATGTACACTTCTTTGGTTCTTCCATACATACTCTATTATCAAAAGCGTAACAATAAATTTCTGTCATTATAACTATATTATTGTTTAATATACATCAAAATTGTTGTTAAATTTCGATGCGAATACCAAAAGAAACTAACACAACCCCAAGATTTATTCCAACCAAAAAAAGTTAAATTTCAGTCAATACTTCTTTAGGCAGGACGAAGTCTGCCCGGTCAGCTAGTATAAGATATTGTTTGAGTCTTGAGTTATTGAAATTAACCGATTTGTAATTAAAACCAGTTAGAAAGTTTCAGTCGGGCAACCCAACTTACATTTACCCTTACCCTCAGTAAAACAAATAATTTTCTATTATATTGATATTATTACTCGATTTCTAAAATGGGCGGAGTGGAACATTTGTATGGGAGGTACGAGAAGGGGTGTGGTTAGGCTTCCAGATTTACTCTCCATTACTTTATCCTGTTATAGCTTTACTAATTACTGAATTTGGGCACGATTGCCTTGGGTGTACTGATATTATTAGTACATACCTAAAGTGGGCGGAAAGGTACATTTGTATGGGAGGTACCATAAGGGGCGTCGCTAGACTTCCAATTTTTTCTCCAAAACTTTGTCCTGTTATAACATAACAATATACAGAATTTGGGCACGACCGTGTCGAGTGTATTGATATTATTACCCCATCTCTAAAGTGGGCGGAGTGGTACATTTGTATGGGAGGTACCAGAAGGGGCGTGTCTAGACTTCCAGATTTTTTCTCCAAAACTTTATCCTGCTTAAACTTTACCAAATACAGAATTTGGGCACGATCGCGTTAGGTCTTTTAATAATATTAATCGGTTTCTAAAGTGGGCGGTACCAGATGTGTATGGGAGGTACCAGATGGGGCGTGAATCGAATTCCAATTTTTTTCTCCAAAACTTTATCCTGTTATAGCTTTACTTAAAATAGAATTTGGGTATGATCACGTTTAATTTAATGATATTATTTCTCCATCTCTATAGTTGGCGGAAAGGTAGATTTGTATGGGAGGCACAAGAAGGGGCGTGGCTATGCTTTCAAAATTTTTTCCAAAACTTTATCCTGTTATAGCTTTACTAAATACAGAATTTGGGGACGATCCCGTAGGGTGTATTGATATTATTACTCGATTTCTAAAGTGGGCGGAATGATGTATTTGTATGGGAGGTACCAGAAGGGGCGGGGCTATGTAGCCCATTTGCAATACCGTAAGTAGTTTTGAGAAAATAATGACTCGTGTAAAATTTCAAAACATTTGGTTTCGAAAGTTATCGTGCGAACCAGCCGGACAGCCACCAGACAGACAGACAGACAGACAGACAGACGGACATGGCTCAAACGACTTAAAAAGTCATGAATCGAACTTGGTTCAAAGAAACCTAGGGTCTAAAGTCACTCCTTCTATGTGTTACACTTTTGGGTCGTATCAAATGATATATACCCTCATCCCTAAGGGTGATGGTATAATAAAGAGACCAAGTGCATATTAAACGTCAGTTCGAGTACAACATGAATCTGTATAGGAAATTTCCCTAACACCCTCAAAATCTTAGAAATCTTAAATAGGTTGAGAATTGACTGAGTCATAAGCTTACAAGTAAGGAAAGTAACGGAAAGCCGTTTTTTTACTGTGAATGATTTCGAGTTTTATTCATAAGTGTTTTGATTATATTTCAAGCCGATCTTAAAGTTTTGGAAATATCTCAAAAAGTTTTCGTTTTTTTATTAAAAAAGTTGTCATCTCCTTATTAGAAAACTCAAATGTTATACATTAAAGTTTACTCTAAGTAGATTGTAGGGATTGTCAGTTACGGGCAACGCTATGCGCTCTTCGCCCTCTGATCGAAAATAAGTATTCCTACAATTTATTCATATGTGTAGTGCTAAGTTCTCTCGATGTATCAAATTTTATTTCTTCACGACTTAATACATTTTTACCACGCCACCTCCCCTACTGATCGTAAAAAACAATTTCATCTGTATGTACATATCTATAGTGCCAAGTACTATTAGTGCATCGAATATTTGTCGCTCTACGGCTAAAACTATATTTACCATGTCTACTTATCTAAAATAAGAATTTGGTCTGCACCTTTGTAGCTGTAGTCCCAAGTACCACCTGTGCATTACATTTTGATGCTCTGTGGATAAAAATACATTTCCACGCCAATTCCACCCAATTATTCAACATAGAAGTGGACTGTATATTCATACCTGCAGTGGCAAATATTTTATGTGCATCGAATTTTATTTCGCTGGGCCTAAAACATACATCTACACTTATGGAAGAGTTTTTTTCTTCTAAAATTTTTCTCATGATCAAACAAACCTACATTCTAATTTTCACTTAAATTGGTCCGTTCTGTAAATTATTCGGTGTAAATGCACCCCAGCGCCACCAACCGTACAAATTTTCGATATAATTTCACCCCAGCGCCACCTATCGGTTTGAAAATACAATGATACATATTCACATACCTACCAACTATACAATTTATAAAGATTGGTAGAGCCGTTTCGGAGAATTGCTGCGACAAAACACCGAGATTTTTATATATTAGAAGATATCTTTATGGTTAATTTGAGTTGTTTCTATAAAGGCTTTAGTATACTCGTTACGGTGGTTCAATTTTTTTTCGCAAAATCGTGTGCCAGTATCGGAATATACGAATTCTAAGAAAGTTTTTATAAATACTTAAAATTTTGCCTTTGGCGGAAATGCAGAATATGGGGCGGAAGCCTAAGGTATTTTTTAAGGTATTTAAAAACTACAAAAATACCTCTACCTGAAATCTTCGTGCATCTCTTTGAGTGAGCTTCCTATAGTGCAATTTTCTGAGAATTCATCGTAGATTTCGATTCTGATATACGATTTCCACGCTTTTTTCGTGGACCCGCCCTAATATTCGTATTTTTTATAATACAAAAAATTTTTCAATAGGTGGATTATCTTTCCTTTTGTTGCGAACCGCTGAATTAATATGAAGTTTGTCAGATGTTGTTTTTTTTCTTTCTCCAATATTATGAATATCCTTAACAAAATAATAATGTTTTATAATTCAATCAGCAAAAAGATAAATGACTTTTTAGTAACAAAAGGCCTTTCGCAAGGCCTGCACATTGTCACGAACACAGGTCAACATTGACATGCAGACCACCTTAATGAGTGTGTCACAGTCATTAGTTAAAATTTACTTTACGGGTCAAAATACCCGAATAAGGAGACCGACCGACCACACATACAAATAAGACGTGTGCTTGTGTTATACACAACGACCAACATTGTTTGCCATTAATTAAAATCTAAAATGGGCAAGAGTTTTTGAAGCACATGGTCCTGTAATTAAGAGTTAAAAAATGATAGGGTGCGAAGGGAACACAACCATTTTGAGAAATGAACTTACCCTTAAGAATAAAGGTTTATAACCTCGTTAAATAAATACATACATCAAATTTGCCAAGGTTGTATCTTTTTGAAGATAACATAAGTAGTAAGAACATTGTTGCATATAAAAAAGTTTGATTTTCGGCAAATACTTTTTCTTTGATACTTTTCATGATACTTTTTCATGAAGTTGGGCCAATATAGCAAATTTTGAATTCCCTTCTATTATTTTTGAAAATAGTTGTCTGGACAAAGTTACGATAGGAGCCATGCATAGTTACGAGAGTTATGGTGTTTAGATCAACGATTGATATTTAAAATTCAAAACAACACTTTTGTTAATTTCAGTTCGACCATAGAATGACCTACTCATAAATATATACAAAAGCAACAGCAGGGAATGTTGTACAATATTTTATTTAAGCAATTCGAGTTCACAATTTTTTTGTTATCTGGCCTTTTGTAACATAGTATAATTGAGCTACGTGCATAGAACTATCATTTTTTTGTGTACGGTGGTACCTATAAGGATATTTCAGTGTATCCCATTTTGAATCGGTGGATTTAATTTGCTAAATTATGTGTCTTCTAAGTATTTAAAATGTCCCAAAACTGTTCCTATAGATCAAGTTAAGATAGTGGGTCAGAGGTTCTTTCCCACTTTACTTTGTCCACGTTCACCATTATACCCACTTTGGCTGATGCCTTCTGAATATCTGAGATGGCTGCAGTCACATCTCACTGTTTTCGACCAATGGTGCCTATATCATCAGCGTACGCAAGTAGTATTTTAAGTCCAGTTAACTATTATGCCAGCCTTGTTATACCATCACCTTTAGGGATGAGGGTATATGTATATCATTTGATACGACCCAAAAGTGTTACACATAGAAGGAGTCACTTTAGACCCTAGGTTTCTTTGAACCAAATTCGATTCATGACTTTTTAAGTGGTTTGAGCCATGTCCGTCTGTCTGTCTGTCTGTCTGTCGCACGATAACTTTCGAAAGACGTAACAAAACGTTTTGAAATGTTGCACGAGTTATTATTTCCTCAAAACTACTTACGGTATTGCAAATGGGCTACATGGCCCCGCCCCTTCCGGTACCTCCAATACAAATACATCATTCCGCCCACTTTAGAAATCGAGTAATAATATAACAGGATAAAGTTTTGAAAAAAAATTTAAAAGCCTAGCCGCGCCCCTTCTTGTACCTACCATACAAATCTACCTTTCCGCCCACTATAGAGATGGAGGAATAATATCAATAAATCAAACGTAATCGTAATCAAATTCTATTATTAGTAAAGCTAGAACAGGATAAAGTTTTGAAGAGAAAAATTTTAAGTCTATCCACGCCCCATCTGGTACCTCCCATACACATCTGGTACCGCCCACTTTAGAAATCGATTAATATTATTAAAAGATCTAACGAGATTGTGCCCAAATTCTGTATTTTGTAAAGCTCAAGCAGGATAAAGTTTTGGAGAAAAAATCTGGAAGTCTAGACACACCCCTTCTGGTACCTCCCATACCAATGTACCACTCCGCCCACTTTAGAGATGGGGTAATAATATCAATACACTTGACACGATCGTGCCCAAATTCTGTATTTGGTAAAGCTATAACAGGATAAAGTTTTAGAGAGAAGATCTGGAAGTCTAGACACGCCCCTTCTGGTACCTCCCATACAAATGCACCACTCCGCCCACTTTAGAGATGGATAATAACATCAATACACTCGACAAGATCGTGCCCAAATTCTGTATTTGGTAAAGCTATAACAGGGTAAAGTTTTGGAGAGAAGATCTGGAAGTCTAGACACGCCCCTTCTGGTACCTCCTATACAAATATACCACTCCGTCCACTTAAGAAATCGTGTAAAAATATCAATATAATATAAATTTTTTTGTTTTAATGATGGTGATGGTATATGTAAGTCGGGTTGCCCGACTGAAACTTTCTTACTGGTTTACTGCAGCTTTTCTCATTATCATCTCCAAAATATTGTTGAAAAGATCACACGATATGCTGTGGGTATAAGTAAGACGTCGCCTGGCAAAGAATTGCTCGGTATTAACCGATCCTTACTAATGGCGTTATGACGATCAAGAATACTAAACTCAGTCATGGCATCAAGTAATTTTTGCGGACTGTGGAATGGGGGATTCTCTAATTTGAGTTTTCTGATCTTTTCCGCGCATCACGCGATAATAAATCCACATAACAAAGAGATAGCCGATGCCTACTACAACCAACTCTCTCAATTACTTCAAACAAACTCCCCTGTTGACACACAGTTGCAACATATTGCTAATTCTATGACCACTGCCGAAACGACGACCCTGGTAAGATGAGAAATGTCTGATGAAATGTATGCTTTATACAATGGAAACGCGTGCTGACGAAACACCTCTTCAGGTGGAAAAAGCGTGTATATAAGTAAAGTGAGTGCCACAAAATCGAAGGTACAAGGATAGAGTTGAAAGTACTACCAAAAGGTTAAAAGCTTAAAAACAAAAAATCTGCGGGAGCCGATGTACTGCCGGCAAAACATTTTAAGGCCGTCGTCGATGAGCTGGCAATGTGCTTGTACCACCTCATGAACACAATTTGGCAGTAGAAATGCGAACCCTTGGGTTGGAATCTGTGTGTACCAAATATCGCGGGATTAGCATTTTACCCATCGGATACAATGTCCTGTCTATTGTCCCAGTAGAAAGTGTATGCAAGACATCCTCAAGGATAGGTGTATGAAAAAACTAAAAATGTGCGCATAAGATAAGCACGAAAAACATTAAAAAAAGCCTTTGAATCTGATAAAAAATGCATAATAAATTTTAAATCTTAGTAATTTTATTCACTCAACACATTTATTTTTTAATAAATATTCATCACGAATAGTTGAAAATAAATTATTTTTTAAATTACCTTTAAAAGATTCAGACTTGCAATTAATTATTCTATTGTAAAAACATTACATGAGGTTTTTTTTACTAACACATCTCTATATTTCGGTCGCGCTAAATTCAATTGTCTACTTAACATTTACAGTATAATAAATGTTATGTATACGTAACTTAATTTCAAGAATATTTTTTGAACGTAATATTTTATCTTTGGCAATGCTACCTGTATTAAAATGCCGCTTGTCATATTTAAAAAGATAAAAGCTTATTTACTGTTTCTCTTTGAAAGAACGCATTGCTTCAGCAACTTGACTATTACACTATTCCACAACTTTCCTAACGTCCTTAAAATATTGTTGTGACGGAGGCTACGCAACGCTAGGTCGAGCTAGTACAAATACAAAAATAAAATTTCATCGCCAGTTGCGAAAAACTTTAGAGATTATCTTCCCTTCGAAAAGAAATGAACAGGTGAAACCCCCAAAATATGCTTTTATATGCCTAAACCCCCAAAACATGCCTGTAAGTCTGTAATATGCATTTGCATATGCAAGTATTGTTTTGTTGACCCTGCTCATATATCACCACAGGGTTGCATTTCACAATTTTATTTAGCTAAGTGGCCTGCTAGAACTGTTACTTTACCTGAACGCAACAAAATAGTAATATTAAAAACATTAACTATGGAAAAATCGAATTTTGGCCGAGCAGTTCGTTAATTTACCCTTCTGTGCGTCGGGCAATCCTGAAATTTATTACTTCCACTTTTCTCTCTTCAATTTCATGTCGTTACATTACATTTTTTTTTTGATTGATGCACGACAACGTTAGTCTTTTGCTCGTACTACATGAATGTTCTATTAACAGTCCGAAAAAACGATTAAATCAATTATTATGCTTTTTATATACTGTGATATATATGTGATATATATTGCAAAGGATAATATAACTAGTATTTATCCATCAGTTTTCAGTTCGTACCGATCAAAAAGAAAAAAATACAAGTATTTTTTTATTAAAACGTTTTTGAGCATAATTTTCTTAATGTATCTTAGAGGGGTAAAATTTCTTTCCTCCTAACATTTTTCTCGAACGAAATTACCCCACATCTTCACCCCCTAAGGGGTCCTCCTCGTTTCGGCACAACACGTCAGCAGGGAAAAATTATTGGGGTTTACCCATCTAGACTTTTTCCACATTCCCTCCAACTTTGACCGCGATACTCTGTCATTTAAACCCCACCCCACCTTCCCCAAATTTTGGCTCACGCATTTTATTTCCCAACCACATAAAATTAGTGTGTGTTTCCTATCCAAATCCTGTTACTATGATAAAAACAAAAATTAAAAACGTTTTCCGGTCCCTGGCCGAAGCCTTCAAGTTGATAAAGTTGTGATAATATTAACTTTCCGTTATTTTCAAATAGCCCACTGTACATTCCAACTACAAACTTAATAAAATTTTTAAGATTTCCTTAACTAAATCCGAACAAATAATTCTGACAATGTTCTCCGTAAATTTATTAATTGCTTCTGCTCGTATACCATAACTCCAATTCATAATCAATAGGTTTGAAATTTATAGACAAAACTTTCAGCTATCGAAATGTAATAAATGAACCTGTGTTTTTTGTTTTTTTGTTGGTTTGGATTTTCTATGAGACTTCGAATGTGTGTATATCAAAGAGTAATCCCTAAATTTGTAGAGGTTGCTTACTTGAAGTACGACTAGAATTTATTGATATTGTAGAACTATTTCTCCTTCATCCTGTGCATATCAGTTCGCTCCTTTCCGATTTTATTATAGTGGGTGGTCTTGGTTGGTCATAAATTTGGAATGTGCGTGTTTTTTCATTGGAAAGAATAATTTTCTTTCTGGTTTGGCTGATAATCTTAAGGGTTCATAAATATTATCTTTTGGATTCAATAAAAAAATGGTATTGCAACTATTAATGTGATTAAAAACTGGATGAACAATAAAATATATATTATATTCGAGTACATTGGTGGTTTATTATGTGTCCTTAAATAGCTCTATTAATTCTAAGTTGCTGCGGCACGTGTATGCGCCGCTTAGATAAGTAGATAGTAAATAAATATAAGTAGCTACATATCAATAGAAAAAGCACATGTGAAATTTTAAGGCGTTGACTAGTAAGAACAAACCGTGATGTATTTATTTGTCGTCTGTATGTCAAAACTTAATACTGAAAACAATAAAAATAGAGTAATAAGTAAACTCAATATATTGACAAAAATAGACATTTGTAAATACCTGTTTACCAATGACTAAGTTGTCCAAGTTTTTCGGAGAATGCAATTTTCATATCACTTGGGGGTTAAATGTTATTTGTGTCGCAACAAGATATTTATTTAAGTCATAGTAGTATATATGTGACGATATAAAGTATACCCATAGCAGAGCGTATGAGTTATATGGACTTATATTTATTACTCATACGTAAGACGGTATATACGAAAGTGAGTGCAAAGGTGCGTCCAGACACAAAAAATATGTCGAAAATTTGAGTATTATTGATAACCAGGGCAACCGGAAATATGCCCTAAAAATTGTGTTTTATGCGCATAAAATATGACCTGAAAAATGGCAAAATATGACCTTAAAATCTACAAAAACATGCTCTAAAAAATTAAAGTCACACAATTTTTTTCATATAAATTAGAAATATTATTATATAAAGTAAAAAAAACAGCTTAAAGATTAAAAAAAACTATATTATTTTAAATTCAGATATTTTTGGTAAATTTACGTACACAAATGTTGAGTAAGTGAAATAAAAATAAAATAAATATTTAAGTATTATTATTTAAGGAACATTAAAAAAAATTACATGAATTTATTTAACATTAAAGTAACAAAAACCTTAAACCATGTTTCCTAAGTATCACGGTGTTTTTGTTTGTTGAGCATCTTATTTGAGATTGTTGTTGCAATAAACTACAAAATATTAAGATGAATTATCGAACAAACATTTTTGTCTATTACAACGTAAAATGTTGTTATACATTGAGAATGATCTTTCGACATCCACAGATATAATTGAAGCGAGTTTAAGAGACGGTATTTCTTTTAATTCGTATTTTAATGTTATTGTTGGCGCAGATCCTCACAATTCTTTACAAATATAAATCAAGTCAGATCTAGTTTGGGGGTCTGTCAAGACATCCTTTGCAGTTTTAATGGATTGTGCATCTTCATCGTTTGATGCACTTAGGACCTCTTAAATGTCTTCATAATTGTTGGCATAGTAGATAACTGTTTCAAGACATGTTCCCCATCGTGTTGTTATAGCTTCTGGAGGCAATGGAAGGTCTGGAAACATTTGTTTAAAAAGTTCCTCTTTACATGGGGCTTTTAAAAATACCTTATTCACATTAGCAATAGTTTTATTTACGTTTTCATATAAATTCCCAATACATTCACACAATCGATGGACACCATGAGCAATACATGTCACATGCGTCACTTTCGGATAAAATGCCACTATAGCTTTTGCAGCTTTTACCATGTATGGAGCTGCATCCGTCACAAAAAGCAAAACATTCTTCTTGAAGTTGATGTCCAGATTTTTTATGGCTTCGTCCCACAGTCGAGCAACTGTTGAGTAATTAGCCCTTTTCAAGGCTGCTGTATGGAGTTAAAATTTCTTACTTTCAATTTCCTTAATACACCTGCTAAAATTTTTTTCACATTTCTGCCTGTTGTATCTAAAGTTTCATCATTTGAGATCCATATAAATTGATTTTTTAGGTTTGCTCGTATATTGTCCATCTAGTCGTTGTATACATTTTTAAAATTTTTAGTTTCGAAGAACTGTTTCGGATGGCACTTCGTAGTTCGTGTATTCCTCAAATAGTGTTCTTATATTTTGATTTCTCATTTTGTAAAGTGGAATGTCAGCAGACACAAATGCTCGCCACAGTTTTTCCTGAAAATCATGTTCTTTTGAGAATCTACCGGAACATTCTGGCAAAAATAATTTTTTTATCTGCTTATTTTCACTTCTATGACTTTGTTTAATATGTTTGCCGCTTTCCACGAGTTGCTTCACTTGAAATCTGCGATCTGCTGCATTACTTTGCCGTAGACTTTAGAATAGAGGAATCCACCATCAGTTTATTTTTGCTTTTTTTGTCGGATAGTTTTAATCATTATGTCCAGGGTTGAAATCGGTGGTGGTTGAAAAGCACCACTTTTTTTCAGAAAGCGCGAAAAACAGGATTAATAAACGTTTAACATTTCACAGTTGTGTAAAACATGTAGTGCATGTGGCTGTTACATTTTAAAAAACCAAAGTTGCAGACACTTGTTTTTACGAACAAAAAAATAATGTGAAAACATAAAATATGCTTAAAAAGGATATTTTTGAAAAAATATGGCCTAAAAAATATAAATTATGCTTTAAAAAGGATTTTTTTTTTAAATTATGCTCCTAAAACCAAAATTGGCCGAAATATGACTTTATGGGTAAAATATGCCAAAATATGCTCTAACAAATAAGTCTCAAAACACTTGTAGGACCATGAAACATGTAAATACATTACCCATTTGTACATATCTCGTTGTAAAAAAAACATGCTGTAGCATATTTCCGGTTGCAATGTTGATAACGAATTGCTATGGCATTCTAGTTGTCGACAACCGTTGAAACACAAAATTTTGTAGAACCGCCTAAGGCATAACACATTTAAGATTCGTGTGTATGCAGGCGAGTAAATTTTAGTTTTTTTCTACGAAAGAAACGAAATCACGTTTTCATTCTTATAAAGGCAACACTTACTGCATTTATTACAAAATAATGTTATAAATCTCAAACACAAGCACAAAATTGAATATCCTTAAAAGGAAAACCTGAGCTCATGACCTTAAACATGGTAAAAAATTGGAATTTTTGCGTTATACTTTTTTCGGATATGTTTCGGATTTTTTTCACCACTTCGATATGTACTCAGTACGGTATACCGAGATATAACCATGTGAAAATATAGAAAAAGTGCTTAAAATCTTCCTCTTTAATGGCAGCAACAACAGAAATTTATCTATTAGTAGCCGCATGTAGAAAAGTATTCCAAGCGCTTCGGCCTTTTGCGCTCCGTAGATAGTTCGTCACACCAAGCTAAGTTCACCGCTCTTTCACCTGGTCCATCCATCGGAGTTTTGGTCGCCGCCTCCTGCGCCACCCATCGATGACTTTTCGAGCCGGAGCGGTTTCGTCCATTCGCACAACGTGTCCAAGCGAGCGCATTCGGTATTTTTGAACGCGTTTGACTACGTCGATGTCGTTGGACAGCTCATGATTCATTCGACGACGGTAGTCACCGTTAACGATTATGGGTCCAAATATTTGGCGTAGCATTTTCACTCGAAGACTCTCAGAATAGATTGATCCACTTGTGTCAATACCCATGATTCTGCGCTGTAGAGCAATACAGGTAGGATCAGAGTCTGGTAGATTTGAATCTTTGTTCTTCGAAAGAGCGCTTTGTCATTCAAAGTTATAGTTGTCAACGTTCACGCAGCATCCCATATGAGTGGACTCTTTGTTCGTTGAAACAAATAACTTGGTTTTCTCCTCATTAATCATCAGACCCACTTCGCCTACTGCTTTTCAATGCTTGAAAAAGCCGCAGAAACATGCCGCAATCCACGGCCATGATATCTACATCATTTTCTAAAGCCTCGCTTGGTAGAAAATGGCTCTGACAGATTTATGCCAATTTTCACTGAAGACTTCGTGTCAGTCAGTGTCATCCCGCACAGTCGTTTTAGTTTCGCGGGGATATCAAACTCAGCCATATTCAACAATTCGGATAGTCGAATGCAGCTTTGTAATCGATGAACAGAGGGTAGGTATCGATCTGCATTTCTTGGGTCTTCTCCAGGATTTGTCGTTGTGTGAATATCTAGTCGGTCGTGGATTTACCAGATCTAAGGCCACACTGATAAGGTCCAAACAGGTTCGCGAGAATGGGCTTTAGTCTTTCACATAACACATGGGTAAAAGGCTAATCTCGCGATAGTTGGTACACACATTTGGATCGCTTTTCTTAAGCACGGGACACTCAGATTCCAAACATCGGGCTTGATCTCCCAAATCGTGTCTATGAGCTGGTGCTTGCATATTACCAACTCATCGCCGCCGGCTTTAAAAAGCTCTGCCGGGAGTCCATCGGCTCCCGTAGCTTTATTATTTTTAAGCCGTGCAATTGCCGTGCTGATCTCGTTTTGAATCGGTGGTGGACAGTGTACTCCATCGTCGATGATTGGTGTGATTTCGTCACTTATGCTGCCTTCGGAAACGAGTAGAGATTAAAAGTGTTCCCTCCATATTTGCAGCACACTCTGAGTGTCCGTGACCAGATTTCCGTCTCTGTCCTTACAGGTGGGGATCCCGTTAAAATTTTACTAATTTGTATAGGAGTAAACATTAGGGGCAGCACAACGTGTTCCCGCTTACCTTGGAAAATTTTACTAAGTTCAATGTAAATACAAAAAAATAAACTCGTAAAAGGGAAATTTTGGTTATATATATGGGAGTTACCAGAGAAGAAAAGAAAAAACAAGTTACCAGAAATAACATAGTAAGGTTTTCTGAGGTTTTACAAGGTGCCCAGGTGCCCCTGTGAGAGTAATGGGAGTAATATTAATTATTCAAATAGAGATAATATTGTATGAAAGGTACCAGAAGGGGTGGTGCTATTCTGCCCATTTACAATCCTATTACTTCATTTTGGAAAAAATTAATACTGCTAAATTTTCATACCAATCAGTTAAAACTTACTCGAGCTATCCCGGTCACGGGCCAGTCAGCCGGACAGACGGGCATAGCTCTTAAAAAAAACCTAATTTCCCTTTACACCCCATGAATGAAGTATGGGATACCTTCTCGCGTTGTGAAATAAATCTGGTATTAAGATACTTGAGGTCACTGTACTGGTATTTCTTTTTACTTGACGTTTAGTACCTATCTACTTGTCCATTTAAGTCATATAATGGAACAAAATTGATGCTCTGACAGTTGAACAATCATCGAATTTTTATACCATCACCCTTAGGGATGAGGGTATATATCATTTGATACGAAAACCAGTACAGAAATTTCAGTCAGGTAAACTGACTGATAAATACCATCACCAAATATAAGATATTGTTGAAGTCTTGAGTTATTGAAATGAATAGATTTTTAATTAAAATAAAATTACTTATGTATATTTTTTCCCCTGCTTGTGGTGCAAAATCGTCCAAAACTTTACTTATTTGTGTAGGGGGTATAGGTGCCGGTTTGGAATTTATGTGAGAAATATAAATTTTTCAAAAAAAAATAATTTTGATAGGGGGTACCAAATTTTCATACGTACAACTTACGAATAATTTGACTGAATTCAGTGCACTTACAAAAAAAGATATGAATGTAAGACTATAGGGGTGAGTTCGGTCCATTGTGTGGGAGGTACCAGAAGGGGTGTGTCAAATAGTTAGCTTTTCTGAGGTTTCGCCTCCTATCACAATATAAATTAAAAGACTAATTTTCATTACCCCTCAAATATCCGTTTGGAAGTTATGGGTAAATTATTAATTTTCCAAAAATAGGTAATTTTGCATAAGAGGTACCAGAAGGGGTGACCCGATATAGTCCATATTCACTCCTGATTCATATTTTCATAAGCGTACAAATTACTTATAATTTGACTGAATTCAGTGTACTTAGAAAAAAGATATGTTTGTAATACTATGGGGGTGAGTTCGGTCATTTGTATGGGAGGTACCAGAAGGGGTGCGTCAAATAGTTAGGTTTTCTAGGGTTTTGCCTCCTATAATAACATAAATTAATCGACCAATTTTCATTACCCCCCAAGAGTCCGTTTGGAAGTTATAGGAGAAATATTAATTTTCGAAAAATAGGTAATTTTGTATGGGAGGTACCAGAAGGCGTGAACTGATATAGTCCATATTCATACCTGAGTCTAATTTTCTTAAGCAAACATCATACGCAAAATTTGAGTGATCTCAGTTTACTTACAAAAAAGATATGTATGTAAAACTATAAGGGTCAATTCGGTCATTTGTATGGGAGGTACCAGAAGGGGTGTGTCAAATAGTTAGGCTCTCTGAGGTTTCGCCTCCTATCACAACATTTATTTATCGACTAATGTTCATAACCCCCCAAGTGACTGTTTTGAAGTTATTGGAGAAATATATAATTTCCAAAAATAGGTCATTTTGTATGGGAGGTACCAGAAGGCGTGAACCGATATAGTCCATATTCATACCAGAGTCTAATATTTATAAGCAAACATCATACGCAAAATTTGAGTGATCTCAGTTTACTTGCAAAAAAGATATGTATATAAAACTATAAGGGTCAATTCGGTCATTTGTATGGGAGGTACCAGAATGGGTGGGGCAAAGGTTTCGGTTTTCCTAGGGTTTGTCTACTTTTGCAATATAAATAAACTGACCTAATTCAAACATCCTCCGGTTGTCCGTTTGGAAGTTATGGAAGAAATATTAATTTTCCAAAAATAGGTAATTTTGTATGGGAGGTACCAGAAGGGGTGGGGCTATTCAGCCCATTTACAATCCCATAAGTTCGTTTTGAAAAATATTGATACTGGTAAATTTTCATACCGATCCGTTAAGGTTTACTCGAGTTATCCTGCTGACCAGCCATCCAGCCAGCCAGCCAGCCAGCCAGCCAGCCAGACAGACGGACATAGCTCATTCTTCTTAAAAAGTTCTGAAACGAATTTGGTCTTAAGATACTTGGGGTCTAACTCGTCTCCTTTAATGCGTTACACTTTTTATACCATCACCCTTAGGGATGAGGGTATATATCATTTGATACGAAAACCAGTACAGAAATTTCAGTCAGGTAAACTGACTGATAAATACCATCACCCAATTTAAGATATTGTTGAAGTCTTGAGTTATTTAAATAAATATATTTTTAATTAAAATAAAATTACTTATGTATATTTTTTCCCCTGCTTGTGGTGCAAAATCGTCCAAAACTTTATTTATTTGTGTAGGGGGTATAGGTGCCGGTTTGGAATTTATGTGAGAAATATTAATTTTTCAAAAAAATTTAATTTTGATAGGGGGTACCACAATAGGTGAACCGATACAGTCCTTATTCATTCCTAACTCAAATTTTCATACGTACAACTTACGAATAATTTGACTGAATTCAGTGCACTTACAAAAAAAGATATGTATGTAAGACTATAGGGGTGAGTTCGGTCCTTTGTGTGGGGGGTACCAGAAGGGGTGTGTCAAATAGTTAGGTTTTCTGAGGTTTCGCCTCCTATCACAATATAAATTAACCGACTAATTTTCATTACCCCTCAAATGTCCGTTTGGAAGTTATGGGAGAATTATTAATTTTCCAAAAATAGGTAATTTTGTATGGGAGGTACCAGAAGGGGTGACCCGATATAGTCCATATTCACTCCTGATTCATACTTTCATAAGCGTACAAATTACTCATAATTTGACTGAATTCAGTGTACTTAGAAAAAAGATATGTTTGTAATACTATGGGGGTGAGCTCGGTCATTTGTATGGGAGGTACCAGAAGGAGTGTGTCAAATAGTTAGGTTTTCTAGGGTTTTGCCTCTTATAATAACATAAATTAATCGACCAATTTTCAATACCCCCCAAGAGTCCGTTTGGAAGTTATAGGAGAAATATTAATTTTCCAAAAATAGGTAATTTTGTATGGGAGGTACCAGAAGGCGTGAACTGATATAGTCCATATTCATACCTGAGTCTAATTTTCATAAGCAAACATCATACGCAAAATTTGAGTGATCTCAGTTTACTTACAAAAAAGATATGTATGTAAAACTATAAGGGTCAATTCGGTCATTTGTATGGGAGGTACCAGAAGGGGTGTGTCAAATAGTTAGGCTCTCTGAGGTTTCGCCTCCTATCACAACATTAATTTATCGACCAATGTTCATCACCCCCCAAGTGACTGTTTTGAAGTTATTGGAGAAATATTTAATTTCCAAAAATAGGTCATTTTGTATGGGAGGTACCAGAAGGCGTGAACCGATATAGTCCATATTCATACCTGAGTCTAATATTTATAAGCAAACATCATACGCAAAATTTGAGTGATCTAAGTTTACTTGCAAAAAAGATATGTATGTAAAACTATAAGGGTCAATTCGGTCATTTGTATGGGAGGTACCAGAATGGGTGGGGCACAGGTTTCGGTTTTCTTAGGGCTTGTCTACTTTTGCAAGATAAATATACTGACCAAATTCAAACATCCTCCGGTTGTCCGTTTGGAAGTTATGGAAGAAATATTAATTTTCCAAAAATAGGTAATTTTGTATGGGAGGTACCAGAAGGGGTGGGGCTATTCAGCCCATTTACAATCCCATAAGTTCGTTTTGAAAAATATTAATACTGGTAAATTTTCATATCGATCCGTTAAGGTTTACTCGAGTTATCCTGCTGACCAGCCATCCAGCCAGCCAGCCAGCCAGCCAGCCAGCCAGCCTGCCAGCCAGCCAGCCAGACAGACGGACATAGCTCATTCTTCTTAAAAAGTTCTGAAACGAATTTGGTCTTCAGATACTTGGGGTCTAACTCG